>MQRK01212516.1:16903-35971 GCA_001938485.1 Girardia tigrina | reverse complement strand
TAAATTTTACTTTATTTTAGAATCCTTTATATAGCGAAATTCTAAATTTAACAAATTCTAAATTTTTTTGAAATATAAATTAACTTATTTAAATTCTAATCTTAACGAAACCGAACAAAGACCATATATGAGCAGAACGATGAAGTACGCATTTATATACGTTCAATGGCGCCTTATCTTTCATCCCCCTGACGAGGTTCCAGAAGAATTTGATATATTAGCAGGGGTTAAACCAGATTGCGAATAGTATGATGAACTTTTATCATTCTTCGAACATATGTATGTTCGAAGAAGAAAGCTTCGAAGTTGAGGTAATGGACCACCTATTCCAGTTTGGAACGGCAGGTTTTGATGGCGTAGCTCGTACAAATAGCTCTTACGGTTTGCAGACCCACCATCCAAGTCTATGAAAGTTTTTAAACGGTCTAAGAGGCGACATGGCTAAACAAAAAGCAGCATGTTTGGTAGTAGAGCGTGGTTGCGGCGCTCTGGTGACGGCGAGTGGAATCCGGAATCGCGGGTTTGATATTATTTTCATAAATGTCCTCCCCTGATGGAGAATTTTGTGAGCATGAATGTTTTGTTTGTTGAATAAGTTTGTTTTTATAAGTTACAAAAAATAAGAAAAAAATAACATTGAAGGAAAACTAAATTTTCGTTGATTTCGAATATTTTTATAAACCTTGATCTTTGTTTTTGTATTTAAGCAAAATAAAATGAATATAGAAAATAAATCTGATCTGTTTTTAGTATCAGTAAAAATATTTTCAAAAATGGTCGGTCCTTTGGACATATTTTTTCGTTGATTTCGAATATTTTTATAAACCTTGATCTTTGTTTTTGTATTTAAGCAAAATAAAATGAATATAGAAAATAAATCTGATCTGTTTTTAGTATCAGTAAAAATATTTTCAAAAATGGTCGGTCCTTTGGACATATTTGGACATATGTGATAAGAATATCACATATGACTGATCTAGAATAATCTTGAATTATATACATATATATAAAATTTTTTATAAATGGGTCATTGACACGTGAACTGTTTAAAGAGAACATAATCAGTATTTGGAATGACGGAAAAGGTAGTTATACACAAGGATATAAATGTATATGTCCCAAACATGCTATTTGACAATTGCTCACGTATACTAATTTCAATGACAAGAAGTGACGAGAAAGCGATAAAGAGAATCGAGGAAAAGTTGAAGCAGTAACAGGTCGCCAGTCACCCGTCGGAGTAGACCGGAGACGAGCTACGTCGACGAGTGTTCATGCAATGGGAAGCAGTTCATGTGCGACGGAAGAATCTGGAGTGGCACAAACGCCAAATCCAAAACAAAAAGCTGTCTAGGTTGGAGTCACATTCCCAAACCAACACACAACATTCAAACACTCAATATTTAAATAGAAGCTAAATACGTCGTTGTGGTTCCTTTTGGTTTATTTATTTTTTTGATGTCATTTTAGAATTATTGAAATACAATTCAAATTGTTTATCGATAATTGTTTCTACTGATTTGCGTTTTTTGGTACTTTATCAATTATTTTTTGACAATTTATGATTAAAAAAATTTTACAGAAGTATAAAATGATAGGATAATTTTTTTTGTTTTCGGGACGGTATATAACTAAGCTTAAAAATGAATAAACATTAAACTCATTCAGCGTTTGTATTCATGGACGTTGAGAACAAGGAACAACTGTATCCAGTATAGATTACGAGAACGTACACAATCAGCTAACACATCGGTAGTGGCGCTTTCGGTGAGGTTAAACTGGCTATCAGAAATGACAACCATAAGAAAGTGGCCGTCAAAATCATCCAGATGAAGCCAGGCAGATTAGTGGTAGAAATATTTTGATTTTAGATATTACATATGTAAATATGAAATAGTATAAAATTTTAATAAATATAATTAAAGATAATAATTTAATACAAAAAATCTAAAGTAAATTATGTAAATATTATAAATATAAAAAGTTAATTATACAATTTTATTTTAGTCATTGTTGATTTTTACTTCATAAAGTACTTCAGTTTATAAAAATTTGCCTGGTTCTGGGCAGACCCATATTTGTTATGGGAAATTTTTGTTTTTGGAGCGGTATATAACTGGGCTTAAAAATGAATAAACGTTAAACTCAGTCAGCGTTTGTATTCTTGTAAGTGGAGAACAAGGAACAACTGTATCCAGTAGAGGATATGAGAACGTACACAATCAAAAACAAATCAGTAGTGGCGCTTTCAGAGAGGTTAAATTGGCCATCAGAAATGACAACCATAAGAAAGTGGCCGTCAAAATCATCCAGATGAAGCCAGGCAGATTAGTGGTAGAAATACTTTGATTTTTCTAAATTTTTTGAGGAAGAAAATCATCCACGAGTATCATTGACATATAATTACTTTCCACTTTCAAAAGTTCATTATATTTATCCATAAATATCACTTATAATGTTTAAATTTTGTTTATAAATTTATTTTATAAATTATATTAAAATCATAAATTTTGTTTTATAAAAATGGAAGCGGCCAATTGATGTAGACCCATAGAATTAACTGACATTGACCAAAATAATGGATAACTTAGATTTAGTATACATCATCTACAAGTACAGCAAAAATGACCTTTTGGGAAAAAAATCTTTTGGAAAACGGTAAGGGTACCAGAAGTCAATCATCAATGATGAATTTTAAAAATGTTTAATGAAATTCAGTGAGGACAATCCAAAATGTTTAATGAAATTCATTGAGGACAATCCACAATCAACAATGTTCGAAATGAAATAAAATAATTCAAGAAAATAAAGAAATAGATGAATCAGAGACGAAAATATCCAGATTCTCGAATGGCCATTTAATAGTGATTCTATTTGCATTTTGTACTAATCTTGTTCTTCTTTTATATACATCTTTTTTGTTAAGTTAATTTAATCTTTTTGTTAATTAATTCATTTGATTTGTTTTAGAATTAGTTTCATTTTTTAAATTCATTTTATTCGGTTTTCTGTATATATTTGATGTGGTTAATGTTTAATATTTTATGCAGTTTTTGGAAGACGAGAGGACTGCAAGAAGCCAATCATAAATGATGAGCTAGGAGAATTTTTAATTGAATTTCTTGTCCAAAATGAAAAAAAATTACATCCAATAAAACAAAAAAACGGTGTATCAGATGCGAAAATAACCAGATTCCTCAATTACCAGTTAATAACGATAAAGAAATTCAGAAAAAAACAAGAAAATATGATCGGGTAAAGGACATCAGATTTCAAAGAAAATTGTCGGATGAATCAATGTGCCTAACCTAACCCTGTGACAAGGAAGGATTGAAAGAAAAATAAGTCAATAATGTGGTTCACACAAACAGGGCAAAATATATCGCTGTTTATGGCCATCGGCGAGGAAGGATCATTGCTCTTCAAAGTTCAAATAATCCAATATTAAGGATTTGTCACGACCCTTTTGTTCAAAACATTTTCGCAGACTCTGAGCCCCCAGTGACTATTACAGGTCAGTCACAACCCGTTTATCCACTATATTATTCCCTAACTTAACTCCTCATCTACTCTGGGTCGGACGTCTCTCCTCGCTCAACATCTGTCTAACAGTGAAGAGTCCGGAGGACCTTCGGGTTCGGATAAAGACGGGACGGGCGATGGGCCCCCCACCTAGCGGAGCGTCGCTCGGGGATGATCTTACCTGACTCTGCTTCTTTATATTTTACTATCGTGTGTGATGTGTAGGATTAACTTATGGCAATGTTATATTTGCATGCGGCTTAGTGCGCTTGGCTGTTGTGTTCATATTGACTTGTGGCACTGTATGTTTTGACAGTCTTCCTACACTAGTTCGACAATTATTAACCAACGGGGTCTTAATGTTGCCACTGAGATTTAATCACACAGAAGTTATTAATATCAGACCTAAGTACTCAACAACATTTCTCCACAACATTGATGACATGGCTATTGCTAAACATCTATTACCCATGATCATCGTAGACTTTGCTAACGAAGTCATCATCAAAAAGAATTTTAAATTGATCGCAGTTTGACGGGTGTTAATTCGGTTCACGAACATGTGAATTATTTCAATATGGATTACTCGAATCCTTATAGCGTTCTCAAATACACAATTCTTAGCCTATCGTAAGAAAAATTAGAGCTCGACTGTGAAATTACGGACGAAATTAGTGAAATATATAAGCATCAATATCGCAATTCGTAAATTTCATTTAAAACCTCCTCGCTCAATAAAATCGAATTTATCAATTAATTCAGAATCGAATTTATAAATGTAACATAATCAAACCTAAACCTAAATTCTCGCCTAAATTAAACTTAAAGAATTAAATTAAAATCTTAAATATTGAATTCATAAAATTTTATCCGATTTAAATTTAAATCCACGGTCGTTGAAGTCGAGATTATAATCTTAAATTAGAATTCAAATCTAGATTCGACTAAATTCTCAAATAAACTCAATACACTTTGTAGTTTCGCAAATAACGGAAATAAATCTTACAGAAAAATGAATCATGAGAAAATCAATTAAAATATATTCGAATAAATTTGATGAAATTCCATTTGTTTAAATATGTCATTTAAATGGTATGCCACCGTGGACAAAACAAATCGGTTAATTATTTACAAACGAAATTTCGCTGGATCGGTGCGAAGCTATCTCGCCCGACGGCTCGAGACCCGCGGACCCCAGATGTGGAGCCACGTCGTAACGGGGTCCCCGCTAGCGAACGCGATCATGTCGATCGATTGTACGTTGAGGATCGTGAGCGGCGATGCGTCGTTTCCATCAGACGATGCACCGGGTCGTTCAGGTATGTCGGACATGACGGGAGGACGGCGGCGGCGACGCTTTGGCTAAATCAACCTACGGGCTGGGTGCAAATATATTCGTGCACAGAGCAAGTGATTAGATATATAAATCAAGGTAATAAAATAATGAAAACATAAAATCAATATTAATAATAATTATATTAAGGTATCAACAGATATAAAAATTACATCGATATTATCACTCTTTGTCTCGGAGAAATGTTACGTTGCGTTTACGTGGTTCTCGTGTCGTTTACCTCTTAGTAAGTTTTTGCGTTGTAGTTGTCTTAGGTTTTGTTTTGTTGTCGTTTAAGTGTTAATTGTGAAGTGCGTGCTTTTTTGAAATGCCATTTCCTTTTATAGGCCTACAGGGACACACTGGTCCTAAACTTCACCAATCCGCTCTCGACAACTGGTGGTCTGATTTCTTTTGGAAATCGGATTGGACGATAAAACAGGTGTGTTCTTCTAAATTTTTTGAATTTTTGATTCAGTTCTTTTTATTATAGGATTTGGTGATTGTGTGTCAGCTTACACACAGCTATGACGAGACTCGGTGTGCGGTCATATGCGGCCGTCGAGTTATTTTTAGATTGTAGGTTGACTCATGTAAGTTTTCAATTAATTTTCTTTGTACTTGTTAATTAATTTCTCTCAACTTTACAGGGGTGTAACTCTCCTCCCGATCCTGCTACAAACTTGTGGATGGGCTCTAGTTGCGGATCTCGCCAGGACCTTCCTCTGAAGGGTCGGCTGGCCCCGAAGGTCCAACGGATTTCCCTACAGGTAATTTATGGTTTTTGTGTCTGGTTTGGTTTAATTTATTTCTCATATTTAGTTCTCAGTTCCTCTCAGAGCTCTTCCGATCTCTCAATACGACATTCATAGCCTCCGATCTTTCTGTGGGGTGCACCATCTTTCCAACATTTTGTATGGTTGTTTTGCCGTATTAATATATGTATTTCTTCCTCATGCGTTTTCTTGATTAATTCCTTTTAGTAATTAATTTATATTCATGTCGTACGTATAAATATTTGTCCAATAAAGCGGGTATCGACCGTAACAGATTTATCAAATAATTGTGGGACATATTCTACTGCACCCTACTTCCGAATCCGGAACAATTTCCAGATTTGCATGAATATCTCATTTATTAAATAAATGTTAAATTTACTCCATATTTTCACTCATTCTCAATCCCAGGAGACATTCTTTTCAAAACTAAAAATTATTGAATGGACAGGACAGGAGTCACAAATCATACAGACATAATGTCCATTGATCAGAACCAGAGGCACTCTATTTGGCAACAGATTAAAGAAACTGCTGTTGCAAAACATGAATACAAAAATATGTACTTTATCGCAATCTTAAGAAATTCTAAGTGCATTGACTCTTGAAACTTGATTTTTGGCGTCCCATTTTTTAATTTTATATTTTATAAATAAATGAAATAAATTATTTAATCTAAAATTTTCATTATTGTAATCGTAAAAATCCATAAATGTTATTAAGATGTTATATAGTTATATACAAATTAAATCTGAATTGTATCAATTGAATATGAACTCACAACAAAACTTTCATCTTGACATCAAATTAAATTGTTAAGATGTTAGAATGAATATTCTAAAATAATTATTCGAACAAAGATTTCCATTTCCTACATTTAAATTATTTTTATGATTTCATGATTCTATTTTACATTTTTAGACATGTTTTAAGATCTTTCAATAAAAATTTTACATATAAATTATTTTAATGATTTCAAAGTTAAAAACTTTCAATAGATCGAATTAAAAATTTCATCTAAAATTTTACTTAAAAAATTATATTAGTGATTTCTATTTTGCAAATTTACATTTAATCGATTATGAAAATTTATTTTATATTTTGTTAAAATTAATAATTTCGTTGAATTGGAGATTGTTGATAAAAACTTGACTTTAACCTAGCAATAGCAAATCATATTTGGTTGAGATATGGTAAATCAAATTCTTAACTTGTTGATTATCACTTCTATCAGATATATATATAACTTAAACTGTGGAGTTACTGTGTTCTTGATTTAAATGTTCCTATAAATTAAAATAGAATGCCCCAACAAACTACATAAATGGCAGATATAGTGAATATTAAATATGAATACTAAAATTTCGTTATTATGTTATGCTTTGTTGAACAAAATTTCATAATTCCAAAACTATAAATTGCTCACTATCGACTGAATTTCACTAAAAAAATTATAAAAAGGTTTAAAAATGTCGGACTCGAGATTCGATTTGATTGGTTGATCAATCATAGCGAGCCCCTTAATTCACTAGCCACTCGACAAAATAATCGGCTCATAACAACAATCGATAAACACGAAGACGATAATTGACTCAATGAGTCATCGGTTTAATAATATCCTTGAAAATAATTTGATTCGAAAATTTAATTGAAATTTTAGCTTTGTTTAAACGTATTAAATTTCATTAAATTAAGTGTGGTTAATTTGCAAAATACTTCTTACTACATACATGATTGAGAAAAATGTACGTGATTACGCAAAATTGTGAATTATGGATTGTAAAAAAAGGATTATTGAAAATAAATAGAATCGATTGTTTTTTTGTAGAATAAATAATTTTGTAAAGAAAATTTACAAACATGATCGGAAATAAATATATTTTGGCATTTCATTTTTTGCGTCTTCGTAAATATGAGAATATCGATAAAATAAGTAAATTTTAATCAGAAAGTTAAATTGAAAAGAAAAAAATTAAATCGATTATCGCTCTTTGCATACAAATGAAGAATAAATATTTGTATCAATTCTACAAATCCTCCTATACAATCGTTTTCCTGCGATATCAAACACTGTTCAGAATCAAAAACTTTTCCTTCTTACGGTTGGGTTGATCGATGAAAACAGATGAATTTGAATAAGATCCATGTAATGACGCATGAGATCAATCGATTCACAATGGTTGTAAATGTCTATTGAACAGTGAGATAAAATCGCTCATTCACTCACCACCCATGGACCAATCACCTGCCCCGTCGCGACGAAAAAGCGCTGGTGAGGCATCCGTAGGTGGTGAATAGGCTAAATTTTTCTAATCGTTTAAATTTATATACGATTTTAATTTGCTGATCGTTCGCAGATCTTCTGTTTCACATCCTTCTAAATTTTCAGGCATTTCAGGAACTTATTAAAATCGTCTTCTCATTCACAAGAATCATCGCGTGCAGCACAAGATTCACTTCATATTTGTAACATTTCTTTTTTTAAATGGAGATTTTATTCGGCTCAAAATCTCCAACCGGAGAGAGGATATTATAACAAAGATAACAATAACAAAATATTATGTTATAATAAACAACATTTTTGTGAGCTCTGAGCTCCTTTCCAAGATAAACGACAACTCATACCTGTAAATGGAAGTGATCTTCTGTTTGCTGAATCAGACTGCAAACCACACCTGTAAATATAAAATCACCGACCCGGCACGACTGCAGCAATTAACAGTCTATTGTTATCGAAGTTGGTCCGTCTGGATACAAAAGAAAAGACCCGCGGCTTACAATAAATGTCACGGGCGAATTCTATTGAAAACACTCTGCACTAAACGTTCACAGGTTTTAAACAAACACACCCCTCCTCATGTCTGATGTATTGAATGAAAAAGAGAAATGCGTAAATTATTTATGTCCAGCATAATTATCGTTTTGGAAATTAAATATCAGATAATCGTTTTCAAAACAAATAATCGGATTTCCGATTATCGTTTAACATCCCTGGTCTGAACAAAAACAGCAGCAGCAATCAAGCATATCCTGTGCCATTTTATTCAAACTGATACAATTGAAATTCTCAATAATTCTCACTTCATTTCTATTGCTACAGATACATCGAATCATGGTAACATTAAAATGATATCAATCAAAGTGCTTTGTTTTGATCCTATTCGAGATGTTATTAATAGTAAAATATCTGTAGCATCAATAGGAAATGAAAAATCAGAGACAATTTTAGACGAAATTTTAAACAAATGCAAGTAATTGAATATTAAAAACAAAATCGTATGCTTTGCTGCTGACAATACAAATTTAAATTTTGGTTGTGTGAAAAGATGTGGAACAAATAATGTTTTTGGCGTAAATTTCAATCAAAGCTTGGTCACTCTATCATGGGTATTGGATTCTCAGTACATATTATTCACAATA
This sequence comes from Girardia tigrina, assembly GCA_001938485.1. Classification (NCBI taxonomy): domain Eukaryota; kingdom Metazoa; phylum Platyhelminthes; order Tricladida; family Dugesiidae; genus Girardia; species Girardia tigrina. The sequence goes on along the minus strand of MQRK01212516.1, from coordinate 26,920 downwards.
TAGACAGTGCCGGATGTGAAACTCTTCCTATTGACATAAAAAACGTGATATACAAAATACACAAGAACTAAAGCATTCAAAGAAATTTATAAGGAACTGGATATTATTTAAATATATTGCATATTTCCACTCGTTTTTTGTCCTTATCATTAGCAATCGAAATACTTATTGAAATTTTTGTGCCACTCAGAGAATATTCCATTGTTTTAAAGAAAAATGTTCACCACTACTTAAAGAATTCTTCTCAAACTGAACTAGCAAGTTCTTAGTCAGCTTCTTCAGCAATCAAATAAAATCGATCAACGAAACTGTATTTGAATTTGAACGCGACGATATCGCTTTATTTGAAATACAGTGAGCAAAAAAGTATGGAAACATGAGATTAAAATTTTTAATTTCGTTTATTATTTTTCTTTGAAAGTGGTATCCATCTTTCCTAGAGTGCTTCCTGCTTAAGTTTTAAATGAGCTTTCCAACAGTATAATCAACGAAACACGTCGAGGTCAATAAATTTAGTTTCAATCCTCAATGTTTTTTTTAGTTTCAAATTCTCCAATCCGATTAGATACTTTCAATTCAGAAATCCGATTCAAAAGATCATAACTCTCATAAATACATGGATGAACACTTTCAAATCGACCGATTTCATGTTCAATGGTTTTAGATGTAATATATATGAATTCAGTCATATCGGATTGTTGATAGTAATTCCTGTTCAATGGATTTCAGAAAAAAACTCATAACAGAAATGCAAAATCATTTTTACATTCAACTTCACTCACAATGATCGATTCAAAAATTTTTATTTTCAAAACATTTTTATTTTTTAGATTACATCACAACAGATTATTTAGATTACATCATCAATTTAAAACTAACATTTGAAAAATTATTTTACTAGAATCTTTATTTTAATAGACGAACAAAGAATAAGTTAAAATTTATTTTCTGGAACAAATATTGTTTGAATCATCACTTTTTCGCAAATTTAAATTAAAAATGACAAATGAAAATGTGCCATGGAAGTTATTGCACCCATCACATAGAAATGACAAGGCCAATTCAGTAAATTCATTTTTTTTATAAAAAGCAATTATTTTGAAGCTGATATATCAATATTTTTACTTATTTTACAAAGAATAAAGATTTATGTGCGTTCAAGTGTTTTTCAATGAAAATTGCCAATCGGTCGCTGTCTTTTATGATTTTTTAAGATTTATTAATTTTTTATATTGTTTTTTAAACAAATTTACAGATTATAATTTACAGATTGAGCGATTTGATTTTCTATTTGATTTTGTTAAACTTTTAACCGTTTATTTCTGTACTGACGGAATTTATTTTGGTTTTCAATTTCGACCGTTTTTTTTCGTCATCATTTTTTCAATATAATCGAAATTGATCAAAACTGTACTGATATATTTAGAAAAAGAATTTAAAATTTCATATAGAAGCTACATGCATTTTCAATAATTCTTCGCTATCCCAAGGTAGGTCAAAAAACCGTAAAACAGTGATTTTATTTCAAAAATTATAAATCGAGATTGCCTTTTTGATAAATTCAATCAGATGATAAATTATATTGAGGATAAAAAAGCATTACGAAAAGAACACAAATCACTAGCACAATCTACATGGAAGGAAGTTTTCACCCATTTTCAATACTAATTAGTATTCACAGAACCTCCTGCAACTCGATGGAACAACTAGCCCCAAATGCTTTACTTTAAATGTTATTTTATTACTAATTATAAGGAAACTCAAGAGGAAGTAATTTCCATATCACCATACCTTATTATATTTATAAAAATTGTGGTTAATATCTATTATTTGTTCAAATTATTAATTAATGTTCAAATTAATAATTAATAATCAACTAAACAATGTCAAATTATCTTTTAAAAAGACAAATAAATAACTCTAATAAAAATTCGAGCGGTTGACTCACCAATATTTATGTTGGTGATTTATACGCTTGTTGCTTGGTTAAAGAACCTTCTTGAACCTTCTAATCCACAATTGAGGATAAATAATTGATTCAACAATACTCTATATTGTATTAACCTGTCTTTGATTATGATAAGTTTACGATTAGTTGATTTGTTTTAAAGTTTTTTTTTTTGTAATTTTTTAGTTTTTGTAATTTTGAGTTATTTTTGTTGTCTCTCTGTTTTGTTTTTTAGGGAAATTTATACCTGATCTTACATGGTAATTGTGGATATGAGAGCGGAGCAGCATGGGTGCGGGTGGTTTGTGCCGGAACTGTTTAAAAACTTTATGACTAATCTGAAAACACTCCCATCTCTGAAAGATCCAAAAGATGTTTCAAAAGTTGCAAGTAAAGTCCCACTGCAAACCAATGGTTACATCATGTAGTTGGAACGAAAGACCCTAAATGGAGAACAAAAACTTACCGTTTTAAGAAATATGATCTCAAACAGCTTATAGAGGAAAAATTCAGTATTCCCAATGAAGTTATTCAAGCACCAGATTTTCATAACGAAATATGTAAACATCTTGAATCTCAGCCCGAAAGCGGATCTAGTCTCCATGATTTTGCTGCTTCTGAAAAGGTATAGAAAATCAAGCTCAAGAATGTGTTATGCAGTTCTCTTCCAGACCCACCATCATCGGAATCTGAAAGATGGTTTACCAGTGAAGAGATTGAATTTTTCTTTAATATATTCATTACTTGTTCCGATGTTGCTAATGTGTCTTCTGATAATTATCAAAAGTTAATCCAGGAGACCTTTGCTTCTTCAAATACAATTGGACTGAACAATGACACATTTTTCAATCGTCGTATTATCATCTGTCCTATTAATGTTAATAATTCTCATTGGGTTCTTTTTGCAGCTCATCTTCAAACTAATTCATGTTGGTTGTATGATTCTCTCGGCAACAATAATGTACCGGAACTGTTTAAAAACTTTATGACTAATCTAAAGACATTCCCATCTCTGAAAGATGTAAAAGATGTTTCAAAAGTTGCAAGTCCCACTGCAAACCAATGGTTATGACTGTGGTCCTTTTATCTGCAGCTTTGCCTTCCATCTGGTTTACTGCCCGGAAAATATTTCCGTTTAAGATGTCCGACGTATTTGCTATCAAATAAGCAAGGAAGAATAAAAATTAAAAAATTTAAATGACACAAATTTTAAATATTTTACATTTAAAGAAACGAAAAAAAAAGAAAAAAATCAAAATAATAATAATTAAAAATAATAATAATAATTTTATTACTAGTTATTTGATATTACTGCAAATTAAAATCTAAATATTTATTATTTATAAGTTAAAAATTTAAATATATGTTATCTATAAGTTTAAGAGATTTTTGCAGTATTATTGTAGGCTCAAACCTACACTTCTAAATCAACATTCCATAACGAAATACCACATGCGCCACACATTTTTCTTTTCCTATAAAAAAGCTAACCTAGAAAGATTTTTTGAGAAATTTATTTTATAAATTTACGTAAATCTTTTTTTAATATATAGGAGAAATTTATTTTATAAATTTAGCTACTGTTTCCCTCATCAAGAAGAAAATTTTATATCACTAAGAAGTTTAATTATTGAGTTATTTACCAGAAAAGTTTAATTATCGGAGAAATTCGTTTATCGAAGAATAATTTGCCAAAAAGTTTATATTTTCGAAGGAGCTCTGTTAGCGAAAACTTTAGGTTATCGAGTTTTTCCATTAAGGAGATTTTGCTTTGTTGGAGAAGTTTATAATCTGTTAGTGAGCAGTAATTTTAGCTTTTATTAAATTATTATATTTAAATTTTAATATTCCTAAAATCTATTATCAATTATATATTTTATAAAATTAAAATATTAATCGATATTTATTTATATAAAATCCCCGTTAGTGGCCGGCAAATGACGTTTTGTGGTCACTCCTAAAATCAATAACAAGACACACGTAGGATATTTTTATTTGCTTAAATTTGTAAAGAAACTGATATTTATTTGACTTGTTAAACATAATAAAGTAATTAGTACGTATTATTAACATTAATTACTTGAGCTGAAGAACAAATTTGTGAAAATGGTGATAATTCTAACTGTTGTAATGAACCAATTTTTGGCGATTTTATGTATGTCTTCATCCACCGTTTAATTCATGTGAGCAAATGTTAAGTTTCAGTTTTGATATTATAATAGTTATAATAATAATTCTTACTATTTCATAACTATTTTTGCTATTTCAGATTATTTGGAATGTCTGTGCTATAACGATCCTAACAAATTCTGTTACATTTGCGGGAGGTTTATGTTTAAAGAAGATGAGCGTTCCATTGCACCTCGAGTTAAGACCCTGTATTATGCTTATTTCAAGATGAAATTAGGGGAAGAGGACAAGGTTTTCGCCCCCCATGAGATCTGTGTTAAGTGTCTGTCTGACCTGTCCCTGTGGTCTAAGGGTAAATTGAAGAGAATGCCTTTTTCCACACCTATGTCGTGGCGCGACCAAAAAGATCATGTTACTGGTTGCTATTTATGTTTGACGCGCACGGCGCAATTTACCAGAAGGACAGCTAACAGCATAATTTACCCTGACTTACCATCATCATAATTATAATTACTCTGCAATTAGGAAGACAAGAAAATTATTTGATGTCAGTCAATCAAATCAATCAACCACACTCTGCTACCACGTTCTTGCATCACCATTTTTGGTAGCGGAGCGTGGTTGCGGCGCTCTGATGTCGACGAGTGGAATCGTAATCGCGGGTTTGATATTATTTTCATATATGTCCTCCCCTGATGGAGAATTTTGTGAGCATGAATGTTTTGTTTGTTGAATTGTGTGGATTATATATATTTAAAGGAAATAAAAAATAAATTAATTAATTTGGTTTCCCCGTCGGCGTCAGGAGAGTTGTGAAAGATCTTCGCGAGTGTTCAATGACGGGTTGCCCCGTTTTTAAGAATGGGCCCAGCACCCGGGAGTGAATCGTCCTTCGATGCTGGCAGAATGATATTATTACGTGTATCTATGACAGTGGAATGTTTGATGGGAATTCCAGCGCCAGGGTCAGTACAAAAATCGGAATTCGAGTAATAGATCGGAGCACTTCCAGTCCCACCAGGTTTTCGTCAGGAAAATCTCCGGAAAGACGATCACACTGGAAGTGAATTCCAACGACAATGTTGAAGAAGTCAAGGAGAAGATTCGGAGCAGGGAAAGCATTCCACCAATTCAACAGCGTATTATATTTGATGGGAAGCAGTTGATGGACGGCCGACTGGTGAAGGATTACGACATCCAGAATGGATCCACGCTCCATCTCCTTTTATGATTGAGAGGATGGAGTGAAGAGAAGAGATTTTCAAGATCGATCAGATGGGAAGAGGAAAAGAATTTTCGGGATCAATATTGCGAGACATTTTCCTGCTCCTGGTTTGTGTGAATCCGGTTGGCACACGTGAGATTCAAAAATTTTATTTGTTCCCCCGACCTGACGTTCGCTTCCCGCCGCCGACGCGCCGCAGCCACAAAACCCATTCTTGAATCACCATACTATAAATCAACGACCATTTTATTATATGATTTTTAAATTTTGTTTATTATCTTGACATAAATCATTTCACTTTCATTAATTATTTTATTTTGGATATATATATATATATATATATATATACTTTTGTGAAAACATAAATAGTTTTGTTACCTGCTGTTAGAAAATAAGAAATTTATCAATTAATTATTCCATTTCTTATACTCAAGATTTTAATAAATTTATTTATCAGAAAATTTAAAATAGCAATCATAATTCTCAGTATATTAAACCTAATTTAAAATATAAATATTTTAACGTGTTTTTCTAACAGGAACTTTATTGAAAAAGTCTTGCGGAAGGGCGAAACATTATGCCCCGTATGTGGAGCAGTGATGATCTTTAGAATTAGAGATGACCGAAATGTAATGCAGTATAGGTGCGTAAACGATAGGGAAAGGCGCATGATATCAGTATATCAGCATGATATCAGCATAAAAATTCATGGTTGTTTGAGGCACATATTGACTTTTAAAAAAATACTGATCATTTTATTTTTCTTTGCCAAAGGGCAATCACATTATCGCACCCTAATCGCGAACACATCATTCAGTGACCAACAAACTTCCACAGAGACTATTGCTGATTGGTTTCCCTGGTGATAACCTCTAGTATGAGGAACACCAAGCGGAAATACAACTAGGCCGAGACAGTGTAGTCGTTGAAATCGACGAAACAAAGATATTGAAGCGCAAATATAACTGAAGGAGGCTGATGGAATGATCTTGGGTTATCGACATGGTCGAAATATTAACTGGGGATGTACAATTAAGTGAAGGAGAATTTCGAATGGAAATCTGCCCTGGAAATTGCAGAAATGATGAAACCAAGTTACCTATTATTCAGAGGCAAGTCTAATTAGGGACGATGGCTGGACTTTAGAACGCACCCCTGCAATTTTTCAGGAATTTTTTTTTAATTTTAGATTTCAATAAAACATTGCCTAAATGGTTTTCTTTTTTGGTAAAACATCTTCCTTTTCTAAAAAAATATCATTAAAGAAACCATTAAAATTTGAATTAATAACAATTTACCTATAGAAAATTTGATGCATTTAAACAAATATTGCATAATGTTAATAAGCATAGTTGTTTTCATTTCTAGTTTTAATAATAGAGGAAATTAATCAAGAGGAAATACAATCGAGGGTGGTTGGTAGAAGGTTCGTGGGTCATCGGAATGGTAGAAATTATCCCTGGAGATGTACCATTGTGCGGAGGAGATTTTCAAATGGAAATCTGCCCGGATAATTTCAGAAATGCTGATACCCTGCTGCCGATTATTAAAATACATATGGAGATTGGCACCATTATATGCTCGGACGAATGGAGAGCATATTCCAGGTTGACTGAACATGAGTACAAGCATTTCAAAGTGAACCATTAAAAGGAATTTGTAAACCACGAAACGGGTGCCAACACTCAAACTATTGAATCACTGTCGGGTAAACTTTAAAGACAGTTACCCCGTGGGATTCCAAAGAATATTTGCAATTCCACATGTACGAGTTCCTGTGGAGGAGGCATGTTAAAAATAACAATTTAAATGCCTTTAAATTCTTTTTGGATTGTATAAAAGATTTATACAATCTAAATGTTGATATGTAAATGTAGAAAAATATATGTATATTTGTAAAATGTCTTGTGTTTATTTTATTTAAATATTGCATAATGTTAATAGACATGGTTGTTTTCATTTCTAGTTTTAATAATAGGTAATCAAACAATTTTTATAAATCTTTTAAAAATATTTTTTAGGATTGTAGTGACACAAATTTTTATCAGTATTTATAAATATTAAATATTTATACATAAAATCCTATATTTCTTATTTATAAATTTATGATGGCAAGTCGAAATTCGAACTTAACAACTTTCCAACAAAACTGAGAAAATTTTTCCTAAAAAAAGTGGTTTCCCGTCATCGGACTAAAAAAACAATTTGTGATTCATTAATTTTTCAATACTGATTTGTTTTAATAATTGTAGATAAAGAAATACATTTTTTTGAAAACTAATTATTCTTCTGGTCTCCGATTAATTTTATGGATGGCCTTGGTCGACTACCGCATGGTAATATCCCGATTGGAGCGGCCGTCTTCGCCCGCACAACCACCAACACGAGGATCAAACTCGAATCTTCAGATTCCGTCAAAACGGGAAACTCGTAAACATGTGGTTGTGGTGCACTAATGATCCTTCGAATAAGAAAGGATCGAAATCCAATCGAGTACAGGTGTCGAAAGAGAGGGAGAGGGCAGCATGACAAGTATATTTCTGCAACGAAGAACTCATGGTTCTTCGATGCACATATCCATTTGACGAAAATAATGGTCATTACCCATTTATTTGCGATTGGGAAGACCAGCTACCAGGAAATAATGACAGAAACGTCATTCGGGGACACGCATACCTCGAACCATACAGTCGCGGATTGGCTATTATATTGCCGAGAAGTCACCACCGCATGGTGTGAAAAGCATTAATCAGAACGAAAACTAGGTTGTGAAGGAGTAGTCGTCGAAATCGACGAAACAAAAATCGGCAAGAGGAAATACAATCGAGGGCGATTGTTTGAAGGTTCGTGGATCATCGGCATGGTAGAAATTATCCCGGGAGATGTACCATTGCGTGGAGGAGAATTCAGAATGGAAGTCTGCCCGGATAACTGCCGAAATGCAGATACCCTGCAGCCGATAATTAAAAAGCATGTGGTGATTGGCAACATTATATGCTCGGACGAATGGAGAGCCTATTCCAGGTTAACTGAACATGGATACGAACATTTCACAGTCAACCATTCAAAGGAATTCGTGAACCACGAAACGGGTGCCAACACGCAAACCATTGAATCACTGTGGGGTAAAGTGAAGAGGCAGTTACCCTGTGGGATTCCGAAAGATCATTTGCAGTCCCATATGTATGAATTCCTGTGGAGAAGGCATGCAAAAAATAACAATTTAAATGCCTTGGATTTCTTTTTGGATTGTATTAAATACTTATACAATCCAAATATTGATTTGTAAATTTTAAAAAATATATGTATCTTTGTAAAATGTCTTGTGTTTATTTTATTTAATTTTTGCATAATGTTAATAGACATGGTTGTTTTATATATTAATTTTAAAATTTTACATCTTTTTTATTTTACAAAGGTTAAACTTTGAACGCAGTGGATATTTAAATTTCTTATTTAAAAATAATGTATATTTTAAAGGTTAAGAAAAATTGTTCACCTCTCACTTTGCGTTGGACGATTAGAAAATTTTGAATTAAAGTGTCTAAAAATGTTTCAAAAATTATTATTATTATTTATATTTTAAAAGTAACTTTCTAAACAGGTTCACCAAACTGTACTTAGTTAGGTTAACCTGTTTAGTTTCTTTTTTTAATTATAGACAATAAAAATAATGGATTCACATACCCGATAATTTGAGGAGTGAATCTATTATTTTTATAATAAGAATTAAAATATTAATCAGTCATTTGGGAAGGAGAGACAAAATTCCAAATCAACATACAACATTCAAACACAAAACATCAAACATGCAAAATCTTACTCACAATCATGTTACAAATTGATTTCTAAATTTTTATATATATTTGCAAATCAATTATTTCGAATTAATCCTCATTGAAGGAAATGCTTTAAAATATTTTCTGTATCATTATTTTTGAAATGACAATTTATTATTTTTCTTCATAAAGAAATTAAAATTTTTTTTATTTTTTTAAACGATTTATCAAAGAAATTTTTTTAAGTCGTAATTTAAGATTTAATATGTAAGGTGTACTTACCACAAAATTAAATATTAATATTTATGTATGAATTTTTTAACACTAGTTTAATTATTTTCATATAATAACTATGTTCTTAATTTTTTTGATTTGAAAAGAAAGTCTATAACAATATCAATACTTACATATCTTAAAATAAGAATCACTATTAAAAACTTAATTAAATATATTTTCTAAATCTTTCTTGTTTTTAGAATGCACACATTTAGTTTTTACGAAATTATTAGGGACAAGAAGAAATTGTTAGATTATTTGATGGAGAAGGGGTTACTTAGAATAAGTCCTCGGTGCCGAAAATGCGAGGCAATAATGGAGCTGAGGATTAGAGAGGACGTCAACCTCATCCATTATAGATGTCGCAAATATGGACGAAAACCTCATGATGAGAATTTGTGGATAATCGCAAATGTATTTTGGAAAAAGTGAATATTTTTATCAGAATCAAACACAATATATCGAAAATGCTTTTTTATCAAAAAAATAATTGTATATTATAAATCTTTCAATAAAATTTAATTCACAATTTCATGAAATTCATTTATATTAATTTTATTTAATTCATTTGATAATTTTTTATAATTCATTTCGTCTCAGCCGATTATTTGGGGCAATTTTTGAGAATTTATATATATATATATATATATATATATATA
>MQRK01212508.1:2872-14713 GCA_001938485.1 Girardia tigrina | reverse complement strand
AAATCCGAAATATAACTGAATACATTTTTCAATTTGTTTTGTGTTTTCCACTATTTCTACGAAATATTAAAGTGGTTTTAAAACTCTAGTTACTTTATGATAACCCTGTATAAATAAATTTTACTTTTTTAAATTGTCATTTTAAATTTTAAAAAAAATTAATACTACATTTTATTTAATTACATAATTACATATTGCGCAAGTTTATTTCATTGAAATCGTCACTTAAATATAATAAAATGGTCTACAACTCAGTCATTCTAGAGACAAGAAATAGTTTTGATTGTCAGTTAAAGAATTGTCTTGTTCGAATTATATATTCCTACAATTTCAAGGGATCTTTAGCAAAATTGATTCATGTTGATTCAGCTGTTCTGTTGACTGCGTATAGAATTTGAGGATAAATAGGTGGTTTTATCCAAAGTTGGTTATAAATACATTGGCCATAGTAATAGCCAAGTACTACTAGAACCCCTCTATTACCAGCACAAGTATTTTTTTTAATGGATATTTATATCAAATGATCTTAGTTTAGTATTATTTCCAAAGATGCGGAAATAATTATAGTTATATGATTTTCATTTAAGGATATGCCAAGGAAAGCTTATATTCAAATTATTCTTGCTAAACCAAGAAGTTATCTTATCGTTACCTTTAACGCCAAAGAAGAGCCAAGTCCCAATTTTATCATTCACATCTCTCACCGTTACGTTCATATAACTTGGTCGGACATTGTTTCATTCATCCAACAGAACGCTTCTAAAATGTGAAGAATAATTTGTGATTTTCTCAATCAAAGATTGCTGTAAATTGTTCCCATTTGTAAAACCTCGTAAAATATGACCTGAGTTCCGTTTATTAACTTGAACAATGTGAAGACTTCTTTGTATTGTCGAAATGTTTTCGGATATTGAATTCGATATTGTTGAAAAACGGTATTAAACGGAATAGAGAAAGACCCATTTATAGTGTAAAAATACGTTTGGTTGATGAGATAGGCGATTAATCCGATCAAGGAAGAGTCTTGGACATCAGTAAAGGGATTAATTTTAAATGGAAAGACAACAAAACCTATATCAACTAGTCATTGTATTGTTCGACATAGAAACATGCTGCAGAATCTGTGATGCATCGGTGTGACAGACATTTCCTTTGTACATGGAATAATTTAAAACAACTATTCATAGAAAATTTATATAAAATAAATATTATTTATTCGAACAGGAAGTTGTACTTTATCGCAAAAATAGCAAAGAGAAAACCTCTTCCATTCAAAAGATTAGTTCTTTATTAACCTATCTAACATTTTAACCTAAGGCGTCATTCATTTATGACGTCGAGAAAAATTCTTTTAGATCCCCTTTCCCCCTTGTCTCAAACTGTCACAATTTCTCGACCCACCATATACGTGATGTCAACAAAAAATTGAAAATAGGAATTTAAACGTGAGAACAGAAATTTTAATTAAATTTTATTTATTTTCTTATTTTTTCAATGTTCATCAATGGACAACAAATTTGAATGTTCTCCAACTTTGGCATTCAGAAATGTTTCCTCAGCACTGAGTGATAAGTCCTCTTCTCTCATCCATTCAACATCATCGTGAAATTGCGTCATTAATTCATTATTACATTATTTTTTTGCTACCTATGATCAATTAAAATCATAATGCTTTCTATCAGAAGCATTTATTGCTAAATTCAGAATAAACTTGTCAAATTTTATTCGCGCATTCTTTGATTTTGCAATCTTCAAATTTGTGTCATTTTTAGGTCCAGTAAGAAATTTTAGAGAAATAAATGGGAAATATGAGCTACCCTGGGCTGTACAGCTATTTTTGTTTGTAAATTTTACGAACAGAATAAATATTGTGATGTCCATTTCCCAGCTTCTGCTGCATTGTCATCTGAGGAAATTCCATCATTTTCAGGATTAACATAATCATAAACGCCAAGAAAATCATCTATTATAACATTTCTGAAAATGTTAGCCAGTGTTTCTCCAGCATCACCCATGCTCTATTCTAATTCCATGTCAATCGCTTTTTCACTGTTGTCTAAATGTGGTCCGTAATGATCATCTAGAAGTATGATAACACTCAGTTGTCGGCTTATTGCACCCATTATTCTTTTAAACAGTTAAACAGAATTCTTCCTGGAAAGTTTATAGTGATGAATAAAGTGTCTATAGGGAAACTCGATAAAATTATTAATGACATTTTTTTTATGGTCGTAGGATTACAAAGATTCTCATCGGGTCCACAATCAACGAGAAAAATAAAAATCGGATTTAAGATATTTTCTGAACTTTTCAAGACTTTTTTCTCTTTTAACTCATCAAGTTCCATCAGTAGCCTAAAGTCCCTTAGCATGATTTTTTGCCGTCAAAAATGATTGTTTTTTTGATCAAATAGTAATGAAGGTAAAGAATATGTAACTACATTCTTAGATCCATATCCTTTTTCATTAACTACAAATTCGGAATAACCTGATTGAATAAGTTTGTTTCGTTTGGCAATGAATCAGGCATGATCTGGTAAAGTCTTTTGATTTTGTGCCTCAAATTTTGTGATTCAAATCTGGACAGGTCATTTGTCATCTTAAATAATTAAAGCTACTTGACTAGGACCAAAAATGACACCATTTGATAGAGCAAACTTATTGTTGCTGAGAAAATTTGCCATCTTAATGAGATTTATGGAGAGTATTTGAAGCTTTCATCAATTTGAGATAGGTTATTTTAATATGATGTTTTCCATTAACCGTTCGAGCACTTTTTGTTTGTATATGATAATAAACTGTTGATCGTGGTAATGTACGACCTAATTATGGTAGTTACTAATGTAATTCATTCAATGTTTCGATACTTGTCAATGATTCCATACGCCTTCTCTCATCGGTTGTGCTTCCATGCATATAAATCTTTGAAAAAGTACTTAAATGATCTTGCTGTTCGATTCTTTAACTTAAATTTTCGACCAAACTCTAGATGCTAGGAAATGGCTTGTTGAAACGATTCTGTTTTGTATTGAAAAATCGTCTTTTGTCTTTAACTGTGATTTTATGCTCTATGTCCTTCACAATTTCTCTCTTTCGTTTCTTCTTTAATATTGTATCTTTTTTCAGGTCATCAGTTATTAAATCGGCTGATTCCCGAGCAGTATATACAACTAAATCTGCTTTGATGACATCTTATTCTTAGCCACTTCATCTTGTTTTGTGTAATTGAATATTTTAGGCTCCTTGAAGAATATTATTTTTGCTAGTTGATGGTATTAGAAATTCCCTATTGTTAGCTGAAAATTTATATAGGAAAAAGTTAATATTGATTTTTGGAACTTGTAAAGCTTTTTGAGTTCCTTGATATTTTATTCATTCTTCTCTGAAAAATCATCTTAAGTTTTTATTCTGTTCTGGAATTCTGTACAATTTCCGTTTTGCGAACTCTGAGAATATTCAATTCATATTGGGGGAAGCAAATTAGATAATTCAGAGCCTGAAAAATAGGAGTTTCGTGAATCTTTCGAGTGAAATTCGAGCTTGAAATATTGAATTTTGTTAAAAATTAATGACTTTAATTCATGATATAACCAGTGATATATAATTTTACTAGACTGCTTATTGATAAAGTTTTCCATATATATTTTATATATGATGTTTTATGTAAAAAATTTAGTTTCAGATAAAAGTGCGAGATTAATAAAAAAGAGTGTGAAAATAAACTTATTTGTAAAAAATATTGAATGTAAAAAAAGAAATTTAAATAATTAAAAAAAGTAAAAAAAAATGTTGATTTTGTTTTGATGAAGAAAAATTTGAAAATTTTAATTGAAAATAAAGAGCTGAGTTCATGTTTCTTGTTTCTCATGAATTGTACAGAATTCCAGAACAGAATAAAAACTTAAGATGATTTTTCAGAGAAGAATGAATAAAATATCAAGGAACTCAAAAAGCTTTACAAGTTCCAAAAATCAATATTATCTTTTTTCCTACATAAATTTTCAGCTAACAATAGGGAATTTCTAATACCATCAACTAGCAAAAATAATATTCTTCAAGGAGCCTAAAATATATTTTATTCAGATTAATAAATAAATTTAAAACGGGACAATGATTGTTGAATAAAGTGGAGATAATTACCGGTTCCACTGACGAAATTGGTGTAAAATATTTGTAATTAAATTTTGAAATCAAATGACCGTAATATTTGTGACGATTTCTTACTGAGGAATTTTCTATATTGTTTGTTTTATACTTTGCATATTCTGTGTTGATTCGAATTGTGTCTCTCCTGCACAGATGGCTTATTGGTATTTTCTTTGATTCCTACTAATTTAAAATAATTTATTTCATTTTTAAGGACAAATATTTCAAACATGTTTCAAATTTACTATTTAAATTTTCCAATACAATATATAATTTTTTAATATAATTTAAAATTTTAATATTTTAATTTAATTGGCACTTCTTTTTGTAATGTTTACATTTGATTTACAGAGAAGATTTTGAAATAGGACATTTAAAAGAAGACTCTAACAGAAAAGTTTTTGTTGCATTATTGTGACAATATTGATATAAAAAACGAAGTGTGGTAAAAAATGGGAAATGTAACAGAGAAGATAAAAGAAGATTAGAGCAGTCCACGACATAAAAAACTTGACAGAAGACGTGAATATGATAAGAAACAACTGGATAAAAAACATATTATGGAGCTACCGAAATACAGTGTCAGGGAACAGCACTAGATACGGATAAAACAGAACATTAATTGGCGAAACAAATAATGATTATGTTGATGGCGGAGGTGTGGAGTTGGCGATTCGATGGGGGCAAATCTGATTCTCACTAAAAACTACTTAGATTTAAAACCATTCGATTTAGTTAGAGAAGCTGAGTGACGCTCTCTGATTGATCGAGATAGATACTGCTAGTTCCCTTAACCCTCAACCCTTTACAATCACCGTTCATCCTCACCAACGGATTGAGGCTTCTCCATTAGATTCCATTTTCAAAAGGAGAATCTAAGCCAGTGGAAAACGAAGATTTTCTTGTCCCATCACTGGTGCCCTCATTATCGTCCCTCGTCGATATCAGAAAATCTTTGCTTTTCTCTTGGGCTTTCTGGTGCCCTTACCCTAAACCAGATACATCAGACGATCGATCATGTATTTCGACATCGATCCGCCATTGACAGAATTTCCTTAGATTATAAAATGAAATGAAAAATTGATTCGAACACGGTTTCCAATTTTTATAAGCAATAAAATTCCATATAAACTAAAAATAAACCTCATCATCAATCAATCAATAATGTTAATTATGTTACAAGAATTGACCAATCAGCAACCGGCTTTCATTAAACCAAATATTACGATATGGTATTTTATTTTTAACAATATTTCTTTTGTGCCATTTTGTCATCATTTTGTGCTATTTATTATTTTTTTAATTTAATTTTAATTTAATCTTTTTTCTTTCTTTTTTTAAAACACAAAAGAATAAATTTACCAATCTAAATCCAACTTTATAACAAAAATAAAGTTCATAAAACATAAAAATAAAGTTAATAAACACATGAAATCCAATGTTTCAATGATTTCCGCCATCATAAAAATACATAGTAAGCTAGTATCTAATAAACTACACTTGAAATCCTTTGATCAGTAAACTGCGTTGACGGTAGGTACTTTCAAATAATAGAAAAAATTGCTCTGTATTAAAATTCTCATGATTTGATTCAATTTTCCGATACATTATATAGTTTTATAATGTCACAATTACGTATTTTAAATATATTTTGATAAAACAGAAAAATTTTCTAGTCTTATCATTTTTTTGTCTCAATGTACAGTAAACAGCTATGAGTATCACGGAGGCTATCCCAACTATCATGAGACTGGGAACGATGATTGATAATATTTTCGATGATTCTTTATCTATTGCTAAAATTAGAATTGAAATGTTTGTGACGGGGATCAGTCTTTCGGTGGTGATTTTAATTTTCTTAATGTTCTGAATTATGTAAATGTTTTTTAGAGGTATAAAAGATTGCATGCGTCGTCTAAAGAATAAGCTCTTTCTTTTTGACTTGCAAATAAAAACAATTTTCGTATTTGATCGAGATTTGCATGCTGCATGGAGCCCGGATAATCCATGTCTGTGATCTCTCGATACAGCACGACTCACAATGGTTTTTGTAATAGCATCTTTGAGCTGCTTGATTGTTTCTTCCTGACACATACGATCAGCTTCAATATGCTTCAGCCTTTCCTTGAAGTTTTTTAAGCTCCCATTTAAGCTCCGTGACACGCTTCATTGCCACTCCATATCGTCATAGTAATCGGCTTGTTTGGCTAATTTGGCGATATGAACGAGATCTTCGCGACTGGTTTTTTGACTTGCGTCGATCCAGGAAATTTTAGCGCTTTTCCAGTTTCCTTTTTTCTCTTTATCAGGAATATTGTTATTTATATGGGGTGAGATCGTCCTTGTCGTCTCCCCACAAATGCGAATGAAACATGTTTAATGTTGAAACTATGAGAAAGAAAGTCATACTAGGGAAATGTTTAGATAACGTGAAATAATGATTTGTTGTTGGTGTGGAAAAGAAGGATAAATCATAAGAAGTTTTTTTTGAAAGGCGAGTAATAAGATGCTATGGTTATGGACAACCGCGACACGTAAGAAAACATTTTCTGAACATTGAATGCAAGATATGTCAGGAGAGAGGTTACATAGTAGGTGAATGTTTTTAAAAACTAAATGAGAGAATAAAACAGCCAAGCACTAATGGCAGTATCTATGAAGAATGGGAATAGAATCAACGACAATATATGAAAAGAAAAAACATGAGAAGGTAGTATTAACGAAGATTGGTAGCTAAAATTGAAGAATAATATGGCGAATGAATGACAGAAAATGAACACACAAAAGACAACGTTTTGGCAAAAGTGCAGCTAGTTAAAACAATGAAACAAACAAAATCAATGACTCCCAATGTATTGAAATTTAAGGAAGAAGTAAAATAACAAATAGACGCAGGGAAAGATGATGAGAAGAATGTGAAGAAAATGAAAAAGAATGAAAAATTATAAATTAAGAAATGCTTGAAGACAAGCAAGGAGAAAGTTTAGTGGGATCCAATGAAAACAAAAGTTCAAAAGAAGAAATCAGGATTTTGTCAATAGATGAATGGAAAGCAGAAAATATTTCGTATAATAGAATACGAAACCGACCAAGTGTAAAGGTGATAATACAACGTATCATGGATGATTGTTTGAGATACAAGTGCAAGAGTATATGTACTTACCATGAAGATTTTTGAGAAAGATATAGACGTGAAATTTAAAAAGGCAAACATAAGTCAATTTAACACAATTTATATGTTATTCATAACAATTATTCAAACAAAATTTTCAAATATTTCCTAAATTTGTTATCAATCCACCGATCTCTATTTTCCAATAATTTTAAATTTATTTTAAATCAAATCAAAATAATATTTAATTTTTAATTTTAAAATTTTTGAAATATTTAAGAAAACTACTAATTTACGTATATTTAATATTCAATATTTTTATCTTTCAAATATTTAATTTTTTTAATCATATCCTTAATTGATTTCAAAATTTGAAAAATGAATTAACAGATTTTAATAAAATTTTCTAATAAAATTCAAATAAATTATTATTTTTAAAATAATATTTTATCTGTTATCTGGTTTTAATTCATTGATTTTTTTTACTATATTATAAATCAAATTAAGTTATAAAAAATAATTGTGAATAAATTGAAATAAAATTGGCAAGTTATTAAAATCAAAACTTGAAAGCCAATTGAAAACGTTTATTAATTTCGACGGTTTAACCGTCGAACGTCAGAACAGATGATTTTTCAAACGAAATTTACTTATATAGTGCAGTTAATGATTATGTAATAAATACGTAATCAGTACATCATTTAAAAACTCTCAACAAAGTTGTAAAGAGTGCAGTTTGAACGTTAATTTTAGGATCCAAAGATCTAATATATAACGCTTCACATGTCACTCTCTCCCAATAATTTTTAAATTGATTGCACAGAATTTTAAAGTGTTGTGAAGTTATATCTCCTTTACAATGTTTTCCTTGTCCTACAATGTTACTTCCACCTTTATTGCGACTGTGTTCCTGGATTCTCTTACAGAGATGACGTGAAGTCTTTCCAATGTATGTGGCGTTACACCCATTACATGTATATTGGTAAATGAAATCCGAACACAATCCCAATGGCGTTGGAGATTTATTGCCGAACATGCTTTCAATTTTCTGGGTACGNGATATTACTTTTAAACTTATTGCATTATCTAACGCTTTCAAAATAGAATTTTTAAATATTTTAACCCCCTGAATATGGCACAGTTAACAGATAACCAATTCCCAAACTTTCCCAAACCAGTTTGGGAATTGGTTATGTGTTAACTGTGCCATATTCAGAGGTGTTTAAAATATTTAAAAATTCTATTGTGTCTTATTAGTAGAGATTCACAAAACTGTCGTTCGTAATGTGAATCAAAACCCTTTTGTAGAATATAGAAATCATCTTTTGAAATGGATGAGGTTCTATCCTTACAAAATAACCAATGATCAAAAACCTTACTCGATCGACTCATTTGAGAGTGCTCGCTAATCCGAGTTTTGAGATGACGATTTGTCTCTCCGATGTGGGCCTCCCATCTCTGTAATGGTATTGAGCCTAAGGCTCTTTAGAGGGTCCACCCAAACTAAAGTCCTTAAGGGCCCCCCGATAGGCCTCCTACAGGGTCAGTTGCCTTTTGCCTCTGAGCAGTCGGCTTGCCAGTAACGAACGACCAACCATGGAACTTGGTACCATGGCCGTACATGCCGTTGTCTGTTACGGTGGATGCGTAACAACCGCGAAATGGGCACTTGAATTGTCATCTTGCAGTCTGTAATCGGGTGGCAGTCGGTATTGTAGGTGCGTCTCTTCGGCATCGTCGTTCGGCTGTATCCTCGGCATACTCACAGTTGCGTCCGACAACTGAGGATTGGATTGGTTTGATGTCGGCTCTTCCTCGTTCTCTTCTTCCAAGTTTTCTTCTCTCTGGGCGTTGGATGTTGGCGTTTCTTGAGGATTCTTCTGAATATGAATCCTTAGGAGACCAGCGGCCTTGTATTCCCTCGGACAGTGTTGACATTGATATTTTCCTTTCTTCTGACGTGGCTAGGCTTTCTTCTCTCTCTTCTTCCGCGGGATTGGCTCTGCTCCTTCGTGATCTCTTCTGAGATGCATGTTTAATTCCTTCACTTCCACATATTGTTTGTGACAGGCATCCATCGGGCAGATCTGTTCTTTCAGACGAGGCAGCACCAGTCTTAGTGTTTGCTCGTCCCCGCTTCTTTGGATTCTCTTCTGTCGGAATACTTTCTCGATCTTTCCATCCATCTTCAATAAGTTTTCCTGCAGAATGTCTCTTTTAAATTCGCCGAAACTGTACTCGGCTCCAAAGAGTCAGTGAGCATCCACTGTTTCACGATTTTAAATAAATCAAATATCGAAGTTGTTTAAATATTCATTAAATTTCCTTGTGAATTTTCAAATTGATTAAATGCTAAATTTTATAAAAATTAAATTTTCAACGAATTAATGATGTAAATCGATGATAAACAAATTGAATATTTGGAATGAATTATCAACGAAAATTAAAGCGAATATGAATAAAAATAATAATCTAATTCGAGTGAAAATTCTCGAATCTGAGTTGAAGTTTTCGATCAACGATCGTCCGAGTGTCTATTCAATTCTGTCAGGAAATAATAATTCAAGCTCGAGACGCATTATGGAGATCATCAGCATTTTCTGCTCAATTCTATCATTGAGAATTTACTTTCTAGAGAGATCTGCAGCAGTGAATCTAGAGAAACGGGATTTTTCTGTGACTCGTTTATCCCTGAAAAAAAAATTTCTACATCAGATTTCGGTTTATTGATTGATCAGTTTCAATCGATTGTTGGTTTACATATCGATTTTCAACACTTGAATATTGATTATGAAACGTTTGAGATAAATGTTGGAGACGGAGTAATCAAAGACGGAGTACCTGTCGAATCAGAAACCGAAGTCTCAATATCGTTTGGATAATTCTGATGATAATTTCAAAAAGGAATTAAAGATAATTTTTTTGAATCATCAACATTTCAACACCCCGACAAAAATTTTCAATAAATTCTTTTATAATTCTTCCATCGTTATGAAGACCCCCAATAGCGCCAGAGAAAAGACTCTTCAGAATCTAAAGAAGCCGCTATGTTATTTGTTGTCGATATCACTTATATTGTCACTTTTTGCTCGTCAATATAATAACAAATAAAATTATCGAATGTTTGCACGAAACTATTGTTCAATTGACTAATTTAATCATTTTATTTATACTGTTTCGTGACAAACATGTTGGATTTAATTATAATGTTTTTTTGTATTGAATAAAAAAATTGGTGTGAATGCTTGATCAAGTGGGGTCTTATGTGTAACGTTTTGTGTGTGTGTGTGTGTTTTTATTATAAAATTTATTCGGCCTTTCTGATTGGCCAGTTTTTTTTATTTCGAAGTTGTGAATTTTTCGATCGAATTTGTTTTAATCGATCAGTTTATAATTTTCGGCGCAAAAAGTTTTTTAAATTGACGTCAGTCGCCATTGTTATTTGTTATTTGAAATTGGACCGAAATTTGTAAAGAAACCATAAATTTTTTTCTCGAAATTTCGTTTTACATTTTTAATTTACGGTTTCGATTGTTCCCGTGACGTTTGCCACAATCTACTTAGCTGGAAATTTGTGATCAGCCACAATATCGGGCATTAAAGTAATTTTGAAAGGATACATTAAAAAAATTTCGTGCCTGAAATATGGTCGATGAAACGACACATGACGACACGAAACCCTTGAAATTAAGATCACCGATCTGTGTACATAATTCCGCCTCGATTTCCAATTCATCTGTCCCACCGATTTTTTAACTTGGTCTCAATTTAAAAAATTTCGAAACGTCAAACGTTTTTCGCCATAAAACGACGGTCGACGAATTCCCCGATATCGAATATGAGATCAATAAATCGTTAGAAAATGTGAAATTGATTTTGAAATTAACGAGTTCAAGATTTGCGGCCGGTAATATCGACGTTTTGAATTCGGTGCAAATGTAGGGCATATCGGCAATTAAATCAATATAGGATAGTCGGAACGGTCAAATTTATTTGCTGATCAGGAGTGGTTCGGTACCGTCGATGGAGTCCGGGAATGGTTTTGCGAATCTTCTCTATACGAATGATTGTTCGCAACAAATCCAGTTTCCACCATCGGAACTCTGAGCCGAAATGTTTTCCTCAGACAGCTGTACCACAATCACAAATCTGAACGGTTCTAGTATTGTGTTGGCCGCTCATCAATTGCAGATTTCGGGTCTTTCAACTGCTGAATTGGTTCAAGGGCTATTGGGATCATCATCAATATGATGAGTGTTCGATTGATTCTAATAGCGAGCGGGAGATTGCATTGTTGGATGATGACGATAATTCAAAGTCTGGTTCGCAGTTCTCTCATTCTACTCAATCGGTTAAGCAGGAAGAATATAAGATGCAAATTATAAATGTGACACCCCGACCGGATGATCTCTCTCCGTCGCCGGCGCGCCGCGGCCACAAACCGCTGCGCCCGCTCTTGCACCATCATCCACTCTGAGACATTCTACCAGATGTTGCTTTCTCCTACCGCTGATCTTCTTTCCTCCGATGAGTTCGCATCCACTGATCTGCTTGACGTTCTCCGGGCATTCTCCTAAATCGACC
>MQRK01212505.1:19799-29822 GCA_001938485.1 Girardia tigrina | reverse complement strand
TTAACAGGAAAATTTGTTTTAGAAATGTGAATTGTTATATTAATAAATTTTTGGTGGTGTTAAATTATGGCTTTAGAATGTGATAATAATGAAAGTGGCATAAACGCTACTTACAGTAATTATTGAACATGTTTCTATGTTACGTACATCATCAACAGCAATATTTGAAAATTTAGTATTTGAATATTTGAATTGCTTTAATAATATGATTTTAAAAAGTTTATTAATTTTAAATGGAAAATTAAAAGTGAATATTATAATTTATTAAAATATTATTGGGTAATAATGGCAAAAAATATTTTAATTAAAAATTTTAAGTTTTGAAATGACCTTATTTTGCTCATTCTGAATGTTAATTGATGGGTTGTAGAGATTCACAAGTAGACACTGTCGTTCGTAATGTGAATCGAATCCCTTTTGTAGAACAGAAAACTAATAAGACATTACAACAATTTTCACTAAATAAAAAAATTTTAATAAAAAAGAAGCTACAAATAGAGAGTTGTGGCGAAGGCTTGTTCATAATTGGATGCACCCACGACCCAAGGGCTAAGGTCAAAAAGAAGAAGAAAAAATTAGACAATAAATAAAATAATATGAAATGCTAATTAAAAATGTATTAAAGATTAAGTATAAAAATTAAAAGGATAAAGAAAAAATGCATAATTCTAAGTACAAAATACAAAATACTGTAAGCGAATTCAAGAACATGGTTTAAAAGAAAGTAAGAGCAATATTGTAGAACAAAAAAAAATATAAATGTGATGTTAATATTGATAATTTCAAAATTCTGTGTAAGTATTTTGATAGTTATTGGGAGAGTGTCGTGTAAAGCATTATTAATTAGGTCAAGTTGTCCTAAAATCAATGTTCAATCGGCAGTCTCAACCAGCTAATTTAAAATTTTTGATTAGCGTGATGGCATGCAATCCATTATATAATCATCATTTTTGTATTTATATATAGGTGAATTAATTATTAATTAGTGACCTAAATATGACGGTTATTCTGTCGAAATATATAGTCATAAAATATATTTTTTATGGATGAACTATGTTTTTATTTTTAATTAATTATGATTGTAAATTTTAATTGTTTTTATTAATTTTATTTTAAAATTTCAAAATTAATAAATTAAATTAATATTTTAAAATAATTAATAGTTATTTTAATTTAAAAAAAGTATAATAAATGTTCTTAAAAGAATATGTAGGTTCAAGTTAGTTCAGATATTTGGATATAGATTACTAATTTTTGATCGATGAATATGAGTGGAAGAACTACTCCGGATTGTCACAAAGTTGAGCTAAATTTTGATTCTAATATATTTTGTAATCAAGGTGTGAGCTCTCTTAACAATGATTAGTAACACAAGGAGTTCCAATTTATATTTTCTAAATATCGCTCCGAAATTGAACTGTATGAACTGAATTGAACAAATGCATGAAAGTCACAGTTGGGGAATCATTCTCTATAATCTTCAGCATAATTAATGAGATTTATTAACGATAAAAAATTTTCACGTTTAGAAATAATTTACATCAAATCTATTCTGACAAAAATAGAAAAACAAATTTCATTTAGTAATAGAATTTATGTGTTATTATAATATTTTTATGAAAAGTATAGTCTTTAAAGAAAACAAATAAAAATTCACTGAAAATAAAGGCAATCTTTTTAAAATTATTCATATATATATTCTAAATTTTAAGAAATTACCTCAACACCTTTTGACCATGACTTATTATAAGCATAATCGTATTCTCCAACACTTTCAGATAAAATCTTATCAATGTCTCCATGTTTGATTGAAAATATTGGTATTGAAGTATTCGTTAAAGTTGCTTCAATAATTTTGTTCCCAGTGACTGACGATTCGAAATTTTCTTTTTCTGGAGATTCCAAAATACTTTTTAAAGTGCCATCAGATTCTGATTCTTCAATAATTGTGGAAGGTTTTCGGTGAGGTGGTATTGCTGGAGGCTCTCCAAGTTCATTAATATTAATATTTCCTAACGGTTGGATTGATATAACATTATTATTGAGACTTTTATCTTCCATATCTTAAAATATAGTTTTTTACAATATAAAATTACAAAACAATGTATTCAAATTAACAAAATTTGCTTGTTGGAAAAATGATAGTTGTCATAAAACATGAAGTTTTTATTCTCTTCAATTTTCTTTTCATAATTCTGAAATCTATGTTAATTTGCCAGAAGGGACCAATGATTCCCAAAACGATGTATAAATCATTCAAATTAAACATTAAGATGTTTTTAAGATTTTATTTTTTTAAATAAAAATGTTTCAAACTACTTTAGCGTATTAGAAACATAAACTATTTCGTGAAATTTTGATTGGGATGATCCCTGAATAATATTTTTAATTTGATCCATTGTGTACTTTAATCTCTATTTTTGATGCAGAAAATTCTTAGTGATCCATTTTCATCCTATTTTTGCAGCTATTGTGCAGCTTTATATTAGTTTGCTTTCTATATAACGCCTGTACTTGATATCATGGAAATTACATCAAATGTAAAGTTAATACTTGACATTACAAAATAATTGAGCTATTATTAACTTTCAAATTAAATAGTGTCGAAAAAATCATTTGATGTAGCTTTATTTAGCTTACACATTTCGTCAGTATAATTAAAAAAACCAGTTTTTAACATTATTCTAATGTGAATTTTGATACAGAGACAACCTCATTTACGTTACTTATCATAATAAAACCATTTTACGTGAAAACGAAATCTTATAGTATAGATATCTTAACTTAAGAATGACCTGAAGCCGATTATGTACATTACATTGAATATAAGGAGAAAGTGAACATCACTAACATGTGATAAAACTGATAAGAAAACCTATCCCATTAATCTTTTTTTTTATAAAGTATGAAAAATACTTCATTATGGAAATAAAATAATTTATCATTTTTGATTTCATTGTTTATGAACAAATGAAAATTTTAAGCCTCCATAGTAAAAATTTAATGGATACAGGAAAATAACTAAATAAATGTCACATTTTATACTATCCTCCGAGATCTTACAATCATTTTTTAAAGATTATATTGCCTTATTTATAGAATTATAACTCTCAAATTTGTAATTGGTGATTTAAAGTTAATTAATAAATTTCGCAAACAAATTTCTTTAAAAAACATTCTGTAGTGAAAAAGAAAATCGAGAATTTCAAAGAAACCTGTTTGAGATTTTTTTCTAACTTTTTTGTGACTGGTAATATTTTCACAATCATTTCAATTTTCGATGATTTATGGATAATTTTCGATACAGTTTTCGAAATATTCAATGTTGGATCGAGTTTCAGTAAAAGTTTAATTGTAAAACATAATAATTCGTTTACACACAATTTGCAAAGAAATTGTAACATAATTTTTATCTTAACAATTTTTATAAATTAAACTGCTTTATTTGAGATAAAAATTCGTTTTTATACCTTTTTGAGATTGCATTAAAATTACAAATTAGAGTTTCCCAGAAATATATATTCCCAATAATAATTATTTTGTTCCCAACAATCATTATTTTTTCCCAACAATAATATATATTGAAAAAAAATTGTCAAAGCTTTTTAAAGACGTTGATTATTGAACATGTTTTGGAATTTATATTAATAATTTTAAATTTGTAAGTTTTAATACCGTATTTATCGGACTAAGACACACTCGCATATAAGTTGCATCCAATTTTTTTTTAAATTTTGAAAATTAAATTCAACAGCGTATAAGTCGCGCTAGCGTATAAGTCGCATATTTTTGTGACTTGAAAACTTGAATCAAAAACTTATTTTAAATTATGCAAATGAAGAAATCATTAAATTTAAATTAATATTATTTTAATTTTGACTTTAATTAATTTTGTTTTATTAAAATAATTGAATTTAAAATCAACGTTAAAAATGCAGAAAACAGGAAGATCTTTTACGGTCGAAAGAAAATTGGAAATTATTGCTTATGCTGAAAAACATGGTAACAGAGAAGCAGAAAGAGAATTCAATATAAATGAAAAAAAACATTCTGGATTGGAGAAAATCAAAAAATCTTTTAAACGTAATGCTGAAAAAAAAGAAAGCAAAAAAGGGGGATTTGTACATTGGCTCGATTTAGAAAAAGCCATTACAAAGTATGTAATTGAGAAAAGGGAAAAAGAGTTTTAAGTTTCTACAAATGATATTAGATTAACAGCGAAAAAAATGGCAAAATATGATTTTAATATAGAAAATTTTAAAGGAACGAATGGTTGGTGCAGAAGATTTATGAAAAGAAATAATTTAAGCATCAGAGCAGTAACTTCAGTCGGACAATCGTTGCCAGTTGATTGGGAAGAAAAAAAGAATCATTTTTACTTTTTATTAAAGATTAAAAGAGAGATATCGATTTGAAGCATTTTGGGAATATGGATGAAGTTTCTGTTAGTTTCGATATTCAGGATACAAGGACAGTTGATGAAAAGGAAAAAAAAGATATTCTGATCAAAACAACCGGAAATGAAAAATATAATTTTACAGTTATATTAACTGTAACTGCCGATGGAAAAAATATAAACCAATGGTGATATTTAAAAGACTAACAATGCCAAAAGAAAATTTTCCAAAAGGAATTATTGTTGAAGTCAATAAAATGGATGGTCAAATAGTGAAATAATGAAAAAATAGATACAAAAAAATTGGATAAAAAGAAATGATTCCTTTGTTAAACCAAAATCACTTTTAATATACGATTCTGCTAGATGTCATCTTACTGAAGAAGTTAAAAATGAAGTCAAAAAATATTCTGAATTTGCAGTTATCCCTGGTGGCCTCACTAAAAGCCTTCACCACTTGATCTATCAGTTAACAAATCGTTCAAATTTAAGCTAAAGATACATCGGGAAAATTGGATTATCAATGGTTGTCCCATTTACAACAAAATCGGGAAAGTCAAAAGAGCGACATATTCAGAAATATGCGATTCGATTGTTAAAAGCTGGGAAGATGTTACACCACAGTGTATTAAAAATGGATTTAAGAAAGCAAGAATTCAAACTTATCATGAAAATATCGAAGGTGATGATGATTTAGAAATTGAAACTGGAAGTAAGGATAAAGATTTACAAGAAATCCAAACGGAATTTTTGCACATTTTCGAAACATTTGAAATAATAGATGATAAAGATTTTGATGGATTACAGGAAATCGAATAATCTTAAAATAAAATTATTGGTTTTGTTTTTATGTATTGATGTTTTTATTTTTATATAAGTCGCACACACGTATAAGTCTAACCATTTTTTTAATTTTCATACTTTTTTCATGTAAGCCGCGGTTTATAGTGCGATAAATACGGTATTAGTTTTATGGAAAGTTATTTAAGGGAATAATTTTTAGATTTATTTTAATTGTTTAAGATATTATTATATAATAAGGGGCAAAATTTTTTGAAATTTAATTAAAGATTTTAAAATTTGGAACGACTTTACTTTGTCTATTTTAAATTTGGATGAGATACAAAATTCTGAAACATGTTCAATAATCAATTTCTTTAAAATCTTTAACAAAATTATTTTTTAAAAATAAGCCTTTGCAATATTCTTTGTTTTAATTTCTATTAAAATTTTTGAAATAAAATTTACAGTAAGCGCTGAGTATATTTTATTCTGGAAAAGGAGAGGTAGACTAAATAAATTTGGGAACCACGGGTCTTAAATCCAGGTTCCTGTTTTTAGAAAAATACAGAAATCATGAAATCATGTAATCCACATCCGTTTCGGCGACTACTTATATCTTTTGAATCATATATTAATAAAGAGTAAGATTTAGAGT
Source organism: Girardia tigrina (assembly GCA_001938485.1). Lineage (NCBI taxonomy): Eukaryota > Metazoa > Platyhelminthes > Tricladida > Dugesiidae > Girardia > Girardia tigrina. The sequence continues at coordinate 23,988 of MQRK01212505.1, read as the reverse complement.
ATTATCAAAATGCCAAAATAAATTGTTTCCAAAGGAGAAATATATTAATCTAGATATATATTTCTCTTTTATTTAATTGATCCTCACAATTTGATATGTTATTGTAACTTTCTCAACTGCCATTTTCCTAAAAACAATAAATAAATTACTGTTTGAAACTTCCACACATTTTCTTGTAAGAGTCAATTACCGCAGTCACTTAACTTTTATTGAAATTGCAACATTCTTTGCATTCTAAACTTATTTTAAGTGTCTGATAAACACAATAAGGAAAAGCTTGTTTATTTCATTAATATTTTAATAGTTTCTATTTTTCATACACAAAAGGTTTTTAATCAAATTTATATCATATGATTTGGTTTTGACTTTCGAAAATTTACTGTTTTTTTAAATGGTGATTTCAATTTACATTTAATAAAAATATATAACGTAAATAATACAATTAGTTAGGAATTTTCGGAGTATCTATTATTATATATGGGTTGCGGAACTAATTTCGCCCAAGAATTATTCTCCCTAAAGAATAAATTTTAACAAAATTTTTTAAAATTAAAAAAAATTGTGCAAAATGAACATGGAATGGTAAAACAAAATTTGTATTAAATGTTTATACTAAATTAATTTTCAAAAATAATTATAACTATTTCTTTGGCGAAATTAATTTTTGTCGAAATTAATTCCGAAACGTGACCATAGTAATGACTTTCATATCTTACATTTCTGAAATAATTTCATTAAATTTTCAAATAATAGTAGGGGCCATTCATATATTACGTACATACTGGGAGAAGTGGTTACATTTTGGAGATATTGTGTATAAATGCGTTTAGTTTGAATAGAATGTGTATGTTTGAAACGAATATTCACATTAAACAATTGTCAATTAATAAATTTAGAAATCATAAAGCACATTAGAATATTTTAAAGATATATAATTCCAAAGTATTTTCATAAAATATAAAAAACCTCCATAATGATGAAGTTTCTTAATTATGATTGCAGATGCTTTATTTTCTCAAATATACTCACTAAAAGTAGTAAGAATAAATAAGCACAGATTATGGTAAACTGATAGATGGTCTGAATAAATAGTGGAAACAATTGACCATGGTTTCAACAACAAACATGATAAAATCAGAGATTATTTACTTGAGCTTTAATTATGTATGACGAATTGAGGATTTATATACACTTACATGTGACTTAACCATAAAGGATGAGATGATTATTTAGTTATGAAAGACCGAAGATTTTTAATTAATAAAGAATATTCTAGGAAGAGTTTATCTGAGAATATATCTCATTATCATCTTGATGATTTATTACATGAACAAACAATATTAATAAACAAATAATAAAAAATGTTTCCAGACTATTCTAAAATTAACTTTTCAAACAAATATAAGAGGTAAAGGTTATCAGAAAGGAAGAGATGCAACATAGAGGAGAAAAGTATAAAATATTAATTTAGTTATGTACGTAAAGTATGAATGGTCCCAAACGGTATATTTTTAATAAATGCATTGTTAACCTTCATCTGTCATTGAAGTTGGACTATTTTCGGAATATTCTTGAATATTGCTTAGAAATTTATTGACTAAAAAGGATGAAATAGAATCTCCAGGAAGTCTAACATTGCTGCTAAGATTTAGGTGGTTATTGTTGATACCAAAATTATTGTTATTGAAAGACTCAGTTTGAGAAGGCACAAATATTTCATCTTTCATTGGATAATAATTGTTCATGTTTACTACAGGTGAAAAGTCTTCATTAAAGCTACCGATTGCTTTGGAAGAATTTAAATACAATGGATTTTCACGAAAACCTTTGTTATTGTCTTTAGAAATAAAAAATTGTTCATCAGAATTGTTAGATAATTCTTGATTTCTAAATTAAGTATTTAAAAAATTAAATATATTTTAATATATAAAATAAAGCTTTCGCAATTTCATTAATAAAATTTATGTGGAAAATCGTATTATGTATATTTTGGACTGTAAAAATTTATAAATAATGATTTTCTCAATTTAAAATATACGCAATTAGCTTCTGAATACAACATAATAAAATAATATACAAATTGTAATATTATTGACATAAGAAATATTATTTTTCGTTCTCATTCATTGATTAGTGAGAATCTGTAATCACAAGTGACCTATTGCAACTTCAGACAGCAGAAATATACGTCTGACCATTGCAGACTTTTAATAGGAACAGCTTTCTCTCTAATCACTACCTTCGATATACACCAGAATGAATTATTATGACTACGTATTTTCTACGTCTTTTTGTTCAATTGTTTCTTATTACCAAATAAAGATATTTTATATACATGTGTTATATGTTTTTAAAGCTCTTGAACTGCTCTATCACAATATAAAACTTCTAATTAGTCGTTAATATAATTTTTATGGTCTTTTAGAAAAATCATGCACAATTTTGAAATTCGTGTTCTTTTACGCCATTACTGGAAACAGGGCTTAAACGCAACTGCAGCAACAAAGAAGATGTGCGAAGTTGAAGACGATAATTTGGTCTCAAATTGTACTGCACAAAATTGGTTCAAAAGGTTCAACGAAGGCGACATTGACCTCGGAGACAATGCACGTTCAGGCCGACCTATCACCGTAGATTCCGGAGCAATTTGTGAAGCCGTCGAGACAAATCCGTCAATAAGTACTCGCAGATTGTCGGCCGAACTCGATATTCCTCAAACATCATTTGTACGACACCTTCACGCTCTTGGCAAGTTCAATAGACGATGTCGAGAAGTGCCTCATGAATTAACACAAATTCAAGCCGAAAAGCGTTTCGAAACTTGTCAAAAATTGCTTGGAAATCCACGCGATGACCGTTTCATCCGTCGAATTGTAACTTGCGATGAAAAGTGGGTTTACTTCAGTAATCCAGACCAACAAAATCAATGATTGGACCCCTGACAAATGGCGAAACCGGTAGCGAAACGAGATCGTTTCTCAAGGAAGGCACTTTTGTGTGTTTGGTGGAATTTCGAAGGCGTAATTCACTTCAAGCTGGTTCCAAATGGTCGTACCATCGACACTGACTTTTACTGCGCCCAACTTGATCGAATGTATGCGGCACTTGACGAGAAATACCCCGCTTTGATCAATCGAAAGCGAGTTCTTCTCCAACAGGACAATGTAAAACCGCACACCACCAAACAAACAAAGGAAAAAATCAAAAATCTCGACGCCTTTGAACTTCTTCCACACCCAACGTATAGTCCGAATCTTGTGCCATCCAACTATCACCTTTTCCGCTCTATGGCACACTTTCTTCGTGGTGTCACCAGTTCTTCGCTTCTAAGAACAAGGATTGGTACCGCAGCGGGATCGCACAACTAGCCCATAGATGGGTTCAAGCTATAGATTCAAATGGCCTTTACTTTGAAACTTAAATGTTTTTTATTTGTTGTAAAATTATGCTTAAATTTTTAATAAAAAATACGAAGACTTTTGGTGTACCCTAATATTTTAATACTGCTTATCTTAGGCGTTTAACTTAAATTGTTATTTTTTAATAATTGAGATTATTTATAAAAATAAATGTTATAAAATGTTTAGAAAAAAGTTAATTGAATTTTAAATATCGTTAATTAAATATTGTTTGGTTTAAATAATATTTAATTACGGGTAAATATTTTAAATTTTTAATATATCTGCGTGAATACGGAAGAATAGCCATTACATCTAATATGACTACCAAAAACAAGCTGCATTGGAAGACGATTGCTGAGAAAGTGAAGATCCTGGAATATGTAGCAAATAATTATCATGTAAGACAAAATGTTATTGCTTCTCATTTTTTGCATAAACGCTGGTACCCTTATTGGTTGGTTAAAGAAGAAGAAATTCTATGAAAATCACAAATCCAATCTTCACAATGTAAGATAAAAGATCGTCAAATAATCGTTACATTATTGAAATTTTTATATTTTACTTTTATTATATTGAAATGAAACTAATGAAAATTATTTTATGTTTGTACTAATTTTAAAAGTTATTCTAAAAACAAAAACACGCAATTTGTTAAATTTATTTTTTACGACAATTAATTTCAACGGTATAACCGTCATCGTCAGGTCTCAAGAAAGAAATGAATTTTAAATCTGCTTATATAGGCAAGCAGTGATTATGTCATCAATGGATTATTATGTCATCTAAAC
>MQRK01212505.1:0-11266 GCA_001938485.1 Girardia tigrina | reverse complement strand
AGCCCTGGCCACCAGGGAAGCACTTGCTGCCTGTAGCATATCTTGAGGGATATTACTGATGAATGACGAAATGTTCTCCTTTAACTGAGCAAGGTTGGCAGGAGGAGGCATATAGACATGCATGATCCCACAAAATGTTGTTTAATATTTTTAAACTATTAAATTGAGAATTTTTCATAATAAATTTAGAATATTCGATTTAAAATTTAGAATTTTAAATATTGAATTGAAATTTTTTTATATTAAATTCACATTCTTTCATATTAAATTGAATTTTTTGAAAATATTTTTGACAATTTCGTGAATTTGGAAATTATACAAATTTGGCATAAAAATAAACCAAAATATATTACCAAGATAAGAATCCCTTTCTTGGACTAAAATGGCAATTATTATATATATTTTTAGAATTAAATACAATTAAAAACACCCATTAATAACTTTTTAATTAAATTAATTAATTTCAATGTATTAAATAAATTTTGGATTTGCTTTTTTGATAAAAGAAAAACAAATAAATTATGACCTAAAAGGTCATACAAAAAAATCTAAAATGTTAAATATATATAAAGGGAGATAAAATTGTGTCAGGAATTTCAAGTGACAGATGAAGTGAGGTTGCGATAAGCTAAAATTATTTTAGCACGGACTTTTGTAATTTTAACTTTTTGAAATAAGAAAATAAATTAGCTATTGGAAAGAAACATTTATGAATAAAAGAAATCATATAAAAATGTCATTTAGATCATTGAAGTCCCTTGTGGTATTTGGACGAGATGAAACTTCTACATCCTTTTTGCAGATGTATATTAACAAATTTAAGACTATTTTAACATTTTTGTTATAATTGTATTTTATTGATAGAACAAAATCATATATACTAAAATAATTGTTTCAATAAAAATTTTAACATATAGCCCTTCAAATCATTCTTTGATATAAAACTTTAACTCTTTTGTACCTAATAGCTGACTTGTTCCATTAGAATTTCAAAAAATACTAAAAACTCATCAGAAAAGCATACGAAGATGCCTCACTTGTTCTCTGGTTTTTACTTTAACTACTAGATAAACAATACATGAATCAAATCAGGTAAGATGCAAGATCCAGTTGTGAATAACAAGCTAATTATAATTGTCTTGATTTAAAAGTTTGCACGAAAGGGTTTTAATTATTTAAATTCATCTTTAACAGATTTACAATATTTAAGTTTCACAATTATTTTTAATTTTTAAATTATTGATATTTTCAGACTTTTATAATGCAATAATAATTCATTAATTAATTGAATTAGTTATCGAATTTATTAGTAATTATTAATTGGTTTTTTTTAAATAAAACTTTCATTTAGTTTTGTGCTTCATATCAACAGTTTACAAACCATGTTTGCATCGTATATCAGTTTTTAAAAATTATAGCTCACTCCTTTAAAAATGTTTTAATAAAGACAAATGTATTAAAAATACTTTAGTTTTTAGACATACATTTTGTAAAAAAACTGACCAAGTACAAACAAAGAAGATTATTTTCTGAAACACAAGTAGTTTTTTTTAATAATTTTTAGTATTATCTCTGAAACCCTGACAAATTATCATCCATTTTTTCCAAGATGATTAACAGTAATATATTATCTATATTTCTGCATCATGCTCCCATTTCTGTTCTACTTCCATCACCGTTATCTCATTCTTGGAAAGAAAAATATAGAAATTCACTTTGGTTGCATAACAGCTATTGGGTTACTAATTGTTTAAATTATTTTCTGGAGGGAAGAACAAATAACTATTCACTTTTTTAATATTAATTTTTAAATTTATCCATCTAAGTTATATCAATAAAGTAATATATTCAATAATTTATAACAATTTATATTTGTGTACATCAAAGTCGGGTTAAAAAAAATAAAAAAAAACATTATATGACAAAATTATAATATGAAGTGTCAGTATTTAAGTGACTCACCATGCAGTGTTATTAAACCTAGATTCAATTTGACTAACACTCATTCAAAAATCTGGTTCGAAACAAAATTTGTTTCTATTTTTTGTCTTTCTTTTACTCGCCACATAGAATTATTATTTTGCACAAATATTTAAAGCCAAATGAAAGCAAATCTTCTATTTATCTGGGGACTTAATCAGGAAATTCATTTTCGGTACCTAATTAGAGGCTCTCTCAAAATTATTTTCAGGAGGGGGGCCAAATAAAAAAATTTTGTTTTAATTAAAAAAAGAAATATTCCTTGTTATACATTTATTTTTTTATTTTTTATGCCACTAAAAAAATAAAAAGGTATCAGAGTATTTTATTTGAACAAAATCATTTTTAGAATTCAGAATGTAATTTTCCTCTAAAATATATCTAAAATATTTTTCAGACTTGACTATTTTATATCATTTCAGCATCCCATTTAAATTTCAAAATTTATGAGTGAAATAATTTTATTCGTCATTTTGAAAAGCATTATTTGACCTGAGACAATGCTCCTTCTTGTACCCAACTGTGAGCATCATGTACTTAATCAGATATTAAACAACTTTTTTGAAATTAAGTTAGAACTGAAATTATTCCCACTAAAAATATATAATGTATTATATGATTATTAAGTACTTAGGTGCTTAGAAGATAATTATAAATTATTTTATTGTTTCTTTTTTATTTTATTTTCATTTTCGTCATGACTTTTCAAAGTTTTATAATACAATTGGAATGGATTTAATACAAATTTTGTAATAAAAATATATTTTACTGTCAGTAATATACATAATATTCTATATACAGCCTACGATAAAACTCATCTATAGTAAAGCATAAAACTGCATATGTAAGGTGTGATAACCATAACCATGACCTCCAATGTTTAATAACTATAATATATATTGATCATAAGACGTGTGTCTGTACACAAAATTAACGATTTTATGACTGCGTGATGCTATGACAAGGGTACATCTGCTCACTTTAATACTTAAATAATACCACAAAAAGGTTGCAAAGCTTGTATCATAAAATGTAATAATTAACTGTACTTAAACTTTTTATTTATTGTCTTCAAACGATTAAATAATTATACTAAATATTTAATATATATATATATATATATATATATATATATATATATATATATAAATTAATAGCAAATAAATCACTTTATAATAATTTTGAACCCAAGATTTATCTCATCGTCAAATTTAAGACTGGATAATTTAAAAGCAATATTATAAATAGGTGGACATTTATAAGGATATTTGAATCAAAATTATGATCAAAATCATTCGAGAGGGTGAATCTTTCATGTAGTTTGATTTTAATTACTATCTATAATGTTTATACTTTGTAATATCTAACAACAGAATATATTCCCAACTAGTTCCTTATTCCTATATTCGTATACAAACCTTAAAATTATATTATTTAAAAAACCTAAAATTTTTATTGAAATCAGTATCATTCAATTTATTCCTCGGACAACGCATAAAAATAAGTTCTTTTTTTATATTTATTATAAAATATTTTTATTGCCAGTATATTATAAGGTATAATTAGATATTTATAATCAGTAATTTTATTACCATCATAAGTTTGCATTATTATGTAATACTATAAAAATTATTACACGTTCGTTAAAAAGATAGTTTATGGACACTTCGACAATGTCTGGACTTGAAAGGCGTTCATTAGAGCGAGGTTCGTTACATATACATTTATAATAACATGATAGAAGTACAGTTTTTTGGAACTAATTGTTTCGATCGTTAATTGCGTTATTATAATGAGATTTCACTGTATAAGGTCAACTTTTTATAAGTTACTACTTTACTAAGTATAAATTGTCGTAATGGTAAATTTCAATGAAGTATACAAACGTAGTTTTTACTAAGATGGACATGCCCCAGGGGTGAAATATGTACATTACTCTGATAAGGAGACCTGGATGTTTTTATGTTACCGGTTCCTCCCAGAACCGACACAGTTCTGGGTATCCATTTTTTTTGAAAATAGAATGACAAATGAAAATTAAAGGATTGAACTTTAAAAATCAAAATATTTAAAACTTAAAAAACAAATTAACAAAATAAAAAATTGAATAATTAAAAAATAAAACAAAATTAAAAAAAATAAAATTGAAAAATAATAATTAAAAAAAAATTAAAAATAACCCAATTTAAAAATGACGAAAAGCAATTAATTAAGTAAATTTTAAAAATTGAAAAAAAACAGAAATAAATTTTTCAAATAAAAATATTTTAAAAATATAAAAGTAAATATTAAATTAAACAATTAAATTAAATAATTAGAAAAATAAAAATTTATAAAATTTAACAAGATTAATTTAATAATTAAAAAAATTAAAATAAAGTTAATTAAAATATTGAAAAATAATAAAATATATAAAAATTTAAAAAAATTAAATTAAACAATTAAAAAATTGAAAAGAAAGACTAATTTAATGACAGGACGGTTTAGAGCTACAAAACTTTCTGGTTAACAAATATAAATGAATAAGTCATTAATAAATCATTAATCTACATTCAAATAATAAATATTAAAACATTATTGACGTACTTTCTTCGTCGAAATCGTCGCGGCGTATTCTCGGTATCGCACTCCTCCATCGTAAAATCGTTAGCATGTTTCACTCCCACAATATCATTGAAAATGTCTTTATTCGTGTTCTTGAGCATCTGTGATTCTTCTTCTTGCGGAATGGGAGGTAAGGGAAGTCCCATTCTCCATCGAAAATATCCAGAATAAACGGAATCCGCTGATGAATTCGAGGCACAAAAACACGACACTTTCTTCATCAATTCGAATTGTAATGAACAAAAAAATAGAAACTGATTATATGATATAAAAAAGTTATTCTTCAGTCGTTTTTTTGGATCACAATTTATTCTTGAATACACTGACTCATTTGTAATTGTAGAAATTCAAATGTGTTCTTTATGTATAAAGCGTATTTAAATAACCAACTGTAGACAATCTTCACGACGCACATCAACACACGTATGACTAATATAAAAATGGTGAGGAAAAACAATGTATGTTGTGTTAATACATACATGCTATATTTATACATACAAACAGACACCATGAGACTTATTCCAATCAGTTGTTTGTAAATATACGGTAAAAACCTGTGGTCGACAATACTGTAATGAATACTAACGTTCGATTTACAACATATGCGTGTGTGTGCAAGGTGATAATTAAATGCACAACCAAATGTGTGGTAATGTTCACGCATACATACTTTTCGTTTTTTTAGTAGTTTTTTATTAGTCGATCAGTTTGGATAATATCAGCGGTAACTGATTACCGTGTACGATATTACCGTTGTCATATGACACGTGGGAGTAAAGCTCAGTAGTTTAATTTTTTTAAGATATTAATCTAATGTCAATGATACAAAAAGATTGATTTTACATTGAAAATAATTGATGAATTATAATTATTAGTCTTAGCAAAACGTAATGTAAATTGTAACAAATTTTATGTAATTTACCAAAAATACAATTACTTTTTTTTAAAATGAACTTTAATGTTTATGTTAGTAGTTTATTTTTAGTATCACAAAAAATCTATTGGATATCGTATTTAATGTTTAACGAAAAAAAATCTCGAGATTCTAGACAAATCAGAGAGAATTTTTTTCAGTAAAATCGAAAATGTTGCATGTCTTACAGACAATTTGTTGATAAATCTACCAACACATGTCTACACCGTTTTCAACTGTAAACTTTATTGCTTTGATAATGAATTTTTACGATTTCAGTTTTCAACGAGAATTTTATTTATTCTAATAATTGTGAAAGGTTATTTTGAAATTCTGTTGAAATTAATGTTTAAAATACAAGTAATGAAGTGTAATTATTGATTTTCGAAAAGAAATTCTTATTTTTTGTATTTCTATTAAAGTTTTATTCTAAATTTAATAAATATGAACTGTAACACTTGATGGGCCTTGATAAAAAAAATGAATGAAGAAAATGTAACATTCAGGTTCTAGAAAATAGAAGTCCACAAATAAAATTAAACATCTTATAAACCAAAAAAAATAATAGTAAAAAATTATTTTTCATTAGTCATATTTATATTATTATTATAAGTAATAATTCTATTTAGATGGTTAGTGTTTTGAATCTCGTGATTTTTTTAAGATTGATTTAGTCAAAATACTGCTAAATAATGGATCAAGGCATTATAAATCCTTAAGAACCCACTTTGCTAACAATTATTTCCTTTAAGTACGCTTCTGAGATTGAAAATATAGAACTTATAAACAGATTCTTTAATGTACTTTATTGGTTTAAAAATTATATATACTTCCATAATAAATATTATTAAGAATACAATTATGATTTTAGACACTGTTATTATATAACTTATATAATATGATATATCTATTATCTAGAACTGATAATGGCATTTTTAATAATAATGCAAACAAAGGTCATTTTTGAAAATTAAATTTATTCATAATACATACGCGTTTCACCATTTCGGCATCTTCAGTTCAATGAAATATAGTGATTAATTACTATTTATATAGTTGAATAACTATTACATTATTTCAATAAATTAATATATATATATATATATATATATATATATATATATATTTACTATTACATCATATGTCTCAAAAAATGCTTTTTTTCCCATATTTTTTAAAAGTATTTTAATGACATATAAAAAACTTTAATATGATTAGATGAATCACCTTGCATGTTTAAGCATGGTTTATGATGCTTTATTAACAATGCTTCGGCAATAATCCTTTCATAATTTGTGTCAAAATTATTTAAAATCACTTTAAAATCTTTATTGTAATCCAAAAGATTACCTTTACATCTTTAATATGGCTCGATATCGAACTATTTCTACTCGATTGAGTATGTTCAGAAATTCTAGTGCGGAGATGGTGGCTTGTCTCTCCAATGTACAATACTTCGCACTTGTGACATTTGAATTGATAAACTAGATTTGCCTTAATACACAAAGGAGTTTTTGATTTGTTGGAAAAATAGTTCCGGCATTTATTAGTTACAAAGATTACTCTCAATTTTAAGCGAGCTGTTCTAAAAATCGAAATAAAAAAAATTAAAATTTACATTTCATGCATTAAATTTAATTATGCAAATCGACAGAAATATACACAATCAATTTATTGTTTCTGATTCTGTTTTATTTATTACTCAACAAAAGAACCACTTAACAATGAGTTGAATTAACAATTAATTGATTTCAATATATTCATATATATATATATATATGAATTTATTGAAATCAAATACTTGTATAAATGTAATAATGTATAAATGTAATGTATGAAAGGATACGTAACGGAAGCAGAAAAAAATATAGAAAGAAACACAAAATTAATTAAATTAAAAATCATCCAAAATATCAAATATTAGATTGATCAATGATCAAAATAGCAAATTTAAAACAAAATAAAAGTACTTTCACGAATCATTGTTCCAAAATTTCCAATTTTTGGAAAGTCTAAAAATGGCACTGACGTGTTCCAATCGAAATTGGTCGAACGATTCCAAAACTTACGTGGACCAATTAAGAACGGACACGCGAAAATTTTAGAACAGAATCCCAATATAAATACTGAGTGATTTTTAGACAAAAATCATTAAAAAAAATTTTTGAGTTAAAAATTTAGAATGAATTTTTGAGATAAATTTTTGCAGAACACTTTCGACAACATTTCAAGAATAAAATCGCAACAGGTTGGTATTGTTGAATTTTCGCGATCGAGAGAAAGAGTAGTGGGTTACTCTCTTACCGAATATTTAAATTTTTCTTTTCTACAAGTCGTTCAATTATTATATTATCTAATTTTTATTTTCTTTGTTTATTATTTGAATTTGAATATGTATTTAATTTTTATCTCATTATATTTTTAACATGTTTTTGTCTCATTTGAATATCTATTAATTTTCTGTTAATATTATTGTAACGATATTATAAATAATCTCTCACAATTAAATTTAAATTAATCATCTTATTTAATGTAATAGTAAAATTTTACGATTTCAGCTCGAATACCCTTGGGTAGAGTAACCGTTAAAAAATGATTTACATTAAATTCTTGAAGGCTGGTTCTGGCCCGCGATTCATCGTAGTAAGAATAAGTCCCCAGTTTTGGAGTATAAGGGTGACAACAAAATCCGAAACACTCCATACCGGAGAGCAGATTTGAAATCAAACTGCTATCTTTCTCAACCACTTACGTCGAATAAGAATAAATAACGAAAAAAACAATTCATGTTTCTCTTTTAATAATAATCTTTTCAGATGTTTCAACAAATTGAATTACAACATACTAAGATAACCATCGAGCGTCTCCAACAAGAAAATAATTTATTGAAAAAGGACTGAGCAGCAGATCGCAGAGAGGTGCTGAATTTACGCTACAATGTAGAACGTTTATCCGCAAGTTTAAGAGCAGTAAAAGACGCTTCTGTCGAGCCCGAAGAATACTACGCGTAGTAAAGCGGGGCGTCATGATGGAGAATCGGATCCGCGAGTTAGAGCGGCTCTATTCTGAGCAATTGCATTTGTAAATGCGATAAAAGATTAGAGCTGAGGAAGGAAAGGAATCACGCACCTTGAGAACGCAATGGTCGATCGAGGATTACAGAGGCGAAGGTTATTTAAAGCGGCGTCAACGACAGGGAATTTGTAAAGGCATCGACAACGTCGTAAAATGTTTTAATAAATAAATTTTCATTTTTGATTCATATGAGTTGTTGTTTCGGTATTTTAAAATATGACAAGCACTCAATAGTTAAAATCAGTTAGCATCTCTTTCTTCATCTTAACACTACGTCTTAACACTAAAATCACACACATAAACGGAGGATGTGCGTCAGTGTATTCAAGTCTACACTTTTGTAAATAAATTCGTAATGAATAAAATAATAAAAAATGGATTGTTGACTTAATCTTTCGTAACTGTGAAGGGCCTAACCCATTACCAAAAACACAAGATATCATACCCTAGGGTCAAAACATTAATACAAATTATATTCAATCATAACATCACATCATACCCATTACAGCTGATCTGGTCTATCTGGTCTTAAACCTGTGTAGGTCTTGAACCTGGAAGGTCCTCATCACCTATCACTGCTTGCAGATGATATGGGGGTTGAGAGGCAAGTTTTTGGCTTAAGTATAAGGGTTTAAGAGCTAAAATACACACACAGAGATTACATTAATATAACAATATCTTATGGTTGGTTACCGATAACCTGGGGGTTCAAAGTCAAATAACTCAATTCCTAAAATATGTTCACATGTTTTTTGAAAACTCAGAACCACAACATTTAACTAAAAACAATAAATGAGTAGTCTATATTAAATCACAGAAAATTTTCAGAATTCTAAATGGATGTAAATTAACATGTATATTTGAATTTTTACAATTAATTTTGAAAATTAAAATATACTTTATTTACAACTTTGATGATGATGAAATTCTATTTAGAATCAATTGAAATGTTTTGTTCTGATTTTAAAGAAAAATTTTAATCAACAGACAACAATTTATCAATATGCACGATTCTGGAATGTATTTGAAATGTTTTTATACATAATCAATAATAGAAGATCAATAATAAAAGCTATTATTGAAAATTGTCATAAATATAATTATGATTGTGTTGTTAATTGCTATTTTTAAATTCTAAAAAAAATAATCTTCATAAAAACTTTATCCTTTAAAAAAATATAAAATATTAATACAAAAATAATAATAAAAATTATAATGAAGATATTAATAATAATAATATTAATAATAATTATTTAAGCTAGCTAATTATTATACATTATACATTAACAAAGACAATTAACTAAAAGGAGACATTTATCATAATTACAAAATATTTGCATTTTCTCAATTTAATAATTTAATTAGTTCGATAAAACCTACCCATCAAATCCAAAAAAATCCGAAACCTCATCGATGCAATTTGACTGAAATATCTGACCAAATGGAAATCTGAGAGAACGTTGTGTTCTCTCAACTGTACCAGGTTTGACACTGGTGACACTCAGTAAAATAAAACATTTTTCTATAAATTGTTTGAAAAATAGCAGTTTTTTGACTGCATGAATTGATTTAACTTTTTTCGTGAAATTTTGAATCAATATTGTGTGTTCTAAATCGGAATAAAAACTTGAATTTTTTTCCATTTATTCAAATGCGATCATAAATAGAAGTCTTAGTTTGGAAATCATTATTGCCTAGCCAGATTTTGCATCAATTCAGCCTTTAGTGGTAGTGAAAATTATTTCAAAAATACTAAAAATAACAGGTTATTTATTTTCATTAATCTTTGATTTTATTGATAATAATTACAAAAAATTAAACAAGGTCGATAATTAAAAAATGAAGAGGACATTTGAAAGTGGAGCCAGTAAAAGGCAAAAGATAATACTTATGGATGCTACTGTTAAAAAATTAAAACCAATTTCACATTTTACAATAAGGATTCCCCAAATCAAACAGAAGGAGCTGCAATATACAATAAAGAAAATTTCACAGTTGAAAGTGCAGTAAGGGATGCAGTTAGCGAAATAGAGGAGCTGGATGACATTGCAGTTGAGAGAACTGAGAGTTGGCAGAGGATGTAATTAGTGCACTGGATTTACAAGATGAAAATAATCAATCGAGCAACATGCAAATGGATGTTGGAAATGAAGTAAATCTATTGAATACTGACACATTATTATTGTAGGATATTGGAATGCTTGATAAAAATAATCACGCTAAACTCAAATCATTTTTGAAAATTATTCGTTTTAAAATCCCAAAAAATATTCCAAAAGACGCAACCAACCGTAGATTTCCATATCGGTTACTTTCAAGGAAACTTACAAATGGTGAATCGTGTGATAGAGACTGGATATGCTGGAGTGTCCGAATCCAACCAATTTATTGTGCTCCATGTTACATTTTTAACAACAGCAAGCCTTTTTCATATTTAACATATAAATTTGGATACAACATAAAAAAGGAATGGAAAAAATTGAAAATCTCACGAAAACTCTATTTTGCATAAGGAAATCTATATTTCTTTTAAAAATGCTCAAAAAGCTACTTTGGTTGATCGTGGATTGATGATAAATGCAATTGAAAATAATTATAAAAAAGCTTTAATCAAATTATATTTTCGAAATACTAAACTTGCGTTTACAAGACTCAATAATATATATATATATATATATATATATATATATATAT
>MQRK01212504.1:43506-55009 GCA_001938485.1 Girardia tigrina | reverse complement strand
ATATAATAACAAATTCAAGCAATCTTCTAACAAAAATTATTCACAATCATCAAATAAACATCAAACGTCAAATCAATTTGCAAGAAACACAAAACAGTTTAATAAGTGTGAAAGAAAAAACAGTTGGTGGAGAAAACCGGAATCATAAAAATTTTGTATATTTTATAATACAGAAATACAATATTTTAATGTCTAAAATGTCTCTTTTCATTGAAATGATAATTTTCTGTAAATAATAAATAAATATTTGCGATTATTTATTGATTTCCGTAATTAACATTATATAAAGAATTTATAAAAACTTTTCGTTCTGGATTTGTTTTGAATATAATACTAGAAAAAGATCCATCATATGTGACGGGTGAGCTGAATTTTTTTCTTTGAAAGTTTCTGTTTAATTTTAAAATCATAATTATAATTTATTATTTGTTGTTTCAAATTCGGTGTTGATTTAATAGTTGGTCGATTTTGTCAGCTTCCCGGCGTTTTTTATTGACTGCGTACATATGTCTCTACGTCTTTGTGTGGTTTCGCTTCTTTTATTGATTGACTGTGTAAATCTATAGGTAAATAAGCTAAAATATAATCAAGTTATCTTTAGGCTCTGTTCATTCTTTATAAATTAAATTTATATAAATAACTATATATGAAATCATTTAACTTTTTAAATAATAATTAACGCTAAGACCATAATCAGAGATGAAGTGTTAATCACAACAAGGTTGGCAATTGGTCAAGAAAGGCAAAGGGTTCAAACCTAAAAAACCATTGCCATCGTCCCAAATCCACCAACAGAGATACAAGAAGATGGCGAAACGACAATTACCGAAAATGCTCAAATTACGCCGACACCAGAACCATGTGTGTTGGCTGCAAATAACCCTGATGTTCACGAATCGGGTGAACATCAGGGTTATTTTAGCTACCGATTGTAGCTACCGATGCAATAACATCCAATATCGAAACATCCCATGATGGACAACAGAATCAAGATGTTCCATCCTTTGTTGTCCCTACTGGAAAAATAACGAAAAAGAAAAGGTCCAGACGATCTATGGAGGACCTTAGTAGATCCGAAATTCTCACAGATTACAACTCCTGTGAAGAAAGCCCATCCAATAATGAAAATGGCCAAACTGTCTCCCCAAATACCAAGAGACAAAAGGTCAAAACAAAGAATGGAACGGATTTTCAATAGGGGATGCGGATCCCCCTCCAAAAAGCCGCTCACCCCCCACGCTACGAACTCTAGCGTGGGAACCGGCCAGGAAAAGAATTGAATTCCTGATCCGGTGTGAGCGCATCCCGAGTCTCTTCCCGGCGTGGGCAACTGTCCTATATGATGAGGACAGCCAAAAGATTGCCAATGAACTTAATGATAAAGTCATGGCATCGGTGGCCGCCGGAAGAATTCGACCAAGGTCCACGGCTTTTCGAACGAGATCTTTCATCCCGAACCGATCGAGACGGAAGATCTCCCAAGAATATCGCCTAAATCCGAAACAGGCGATACAGAAACCTCGAAAGCCGCCCTTCGAGTCACCAACAATCCCTTCAGAAGACACGATCCGAAGTTTCTTCGAAATCATAATCACTTCTACTGTATCTCACATTGTAAAGAAGCGCTCAAATACCTTTGAAAGGCGCAAATTTGAGAAGTTTAATGTAAAACGCACTCGAGATCATACTACGTCAAATGAGATCATTTGCAAAGGGTTTCACTCTACTCGTACCTCTAATGAGTAAGATATATAAGGAGATTTGCCAAATAAATAAAAGAAATGTTCAGCTTCTCTGACCTAGGACAGATTATTTAAATCAGGCACGTATATAAAATGATTAGGTTGATAAATCCCCCCTCGAAAAAAATTTTTTATTACGATCTTTGAGACCTAAATTTTTTAAAATTATTTAATATTCTAAAGTTTTTATCTAATATTTCATTTTCTGGTAATTTTTTTCAGGGCTCATTTTTACTTTGTTTTGCTATTTATTGACGAAAACGTACCAACAATTGCAAGTGACAGTCAAACACTTTTGATTAACAGAAAAACATAACTATTTTTTAAATTAATAGTTATATCAAAATGCGATCAAAAAATGCGATCAAAATCATTAACGTAAAAATTCTATAAAAAAATGTTTTAATATTTGATAAAAATGAGAATTTTATTAAAAGGAGTCGCAAAGGCACTCGACATAATTTTTTGAGATTAAAGATTATTCTTGTGCTAACAAGAATTAATTATTCATAATTATTTAAGAATTATTAATAATTATTCATGTTTTGTTTTACATAATGAATATATATATATATATATATATATATATATATATATAATTTATTAATCATATTTTATTTTTATATATGTACATACCCAACAATAAAATTAAACTTTTTATTAATTTGTACTGATGAAAAATAAATCACAAAAAAACAAAGCCTAAATTAAACAAAGAATAAAAAGATATACTACAACATAGAATTAATTTCCATCTTAAATGGGTTCAAATGTGAACTCTCCAAATTTTAAAAAAATTTTTTAAAAATTTATAAAATCCTCCCACAGAAATATTTTAATTATGATCTTAATTACTTATAAGTTTTGCAGAACATAGAAATTTTTCTTCCTCAAAACATAAAACATGGTGCAGAGAACGAAATCCTCCTGTCTATAGAAGCTAGTAATGAACAATGACCAAGTGATATTAGTTGTCGTATAGGAACATCGAATGGACAATTTAAAAGACAATTGTTTAGCAATGTTTACTTGCCATAAATGGTAGAAATTTCTCTTCTCCAAATATCTCTTGCCTTTAAAAAATGTATTTGCTGTAAATCTTCTAAAGAGCTCCAAGCTGTTCTGATCCTTTCTGCAATTTAGATGTCAACAGCCAATGTTTTTTTAAATTTTATTTGTAAGTTAAGTTTAAAAGATTCAAAAAAAGTATTTCAACAAATAATTTATTTAATTTCGTATTTCAAATGATTTTTCCCAAAATTTTTAATTAATTAAGGCGACAAAGATTATTCAAATGGAGACACTTGAACAAAAAGTCGTAATAAGTTATTTGATAAATTCAGACGCCATTTTTGACTATAGAGGCAGAAAAGGTAATTCATTGGGAAAAAATAGATATTTTTTCAATTATTTTAATGAGAACTTTTCTAATATTAAAGTCGAATAATTAAATTATGCCTAAAATTTTTAAATTTAATTTTTGTTTTATTGATGCGGACCTCAACTTGAGGTATATGATGTAAATATGTATATTTGTTTTAATCAAATAAAAATTATATTAATGAAAATATTTATATTTCTTGTAAATTGAAAATATTTACAGTATTAAAAACTAAAATTATTTATTTTATATAAATAAATAAGAAATTTATAAATATATACAATACTAATAATAACAGTACCGTTTCATCATATGTTTTTTAAAATAAAAAAGATTTAAAATCGCTCTTAATAATACATTCGAGTAAACGCAAAAAGTTTCTCGGAATAACATTAAATCGCCTAGGACCATATTATAAATTTTTTCTTAGATTTTTCTTGAATTGTTAAATGTGATTTAATACATATTTACATAATGTGATACCACACTTCCGAGCAATTAGAGTTTGTATGTGATTATCTTTCGATCGTCTATGTACCTGATATTGACTGGTTTAGAGACTCTCTGTACATAGGTATTCTTGAGCATGAGGTATGTTGTGTTCATGACCATGTTTGTTCGTTTTTGGTTTTTGCCCATGTGAGGGAATTTTCGTCATAATCAAACAAAGTCAGTCTATAAATATTAATGTAATGTGTTTTCTACATTATTTCATTATTGAAATTAATTTTGACATCTCTTAATTTTTTTTGTGTATTGAACTACAAAGAAACAATGGACTTCCTCCAAAGAAAAAATTATTAGTGACGTTAATCTGGATGATTTAAAATCCAATTAGTATATAAAAGATTCATCCGACAATATCAAATCAAATAATTCTGAAATTCATTCGGAAACTCCGAATAACATACAAGCACATAAAGTTACTGTGCCAAAAATCTCTGATTGAAATCTTTCAATTTTTTTCCAATCCTCAAGCCCAGACAATGCTACTTTAAGTTCATACAAATCGACAAATGATGATTTCGACGATATATTTTTACAGACAGATTTTAGCCTTTCTTTAACAAAGCGTAATGTAAAACCATCAAGAAATCAAAGAGTTTCTCGTTCCAATCAAAAAAAGCTAATTGAAAGAACCGATATAAAAGATGAGTATGATGAGACACTTAGTGGTGGCGGAACGAGAGTTGAAAAGATGTAGAATAGAAAACATTCAATCAAAAGTTGGTTTAGCAGAAGAGGCTTTAGCAGCTCTGTCAACTGAAGAAGATTTTTCAAAATCAAACTCGAAAGAACGGAAAGTAGTAAATATATTATGCATCTAAAAAATCAATAATTAGATTGATGAAAATAAAACAATAATAATTAATTACCGTTCATGTCTACAGGTAGTCGTCGGCTTACGACCTATGCAACTTACGACCATTCGACTTTACGACCACAATCACTAGCCGCGGCGTACGACAGTGCATACCAGGTTCCGGTAGCACTACAATATATGCGTGTACCATTTCAACTGGATCTGGTCTGCAGACAATCCAGGCACCTCATGAGTTGTTTACAAGCAAAAAAATGAATTTATTTATTATAATCATTATAAATTAAATATTAGCACCAGCGGCCAATAAAATGTTTCATACATGTCTATATATTTGTATATGTTATGTTTTGCAATTGGAAAAATGTTTCCTATTGTATTTTTTAAACCTGTATTTTGTAATTTTGTATGTTTTGCAAATATTAAACCAGTTGTACCAGTTGCACAGTACTGTACATACAGCCTACTCAACTTACGATCAAATCGTGTTACCACCGGTCTGTCGGTACCAATCGTGGTCGTAAGTCGACGACTACCTGTATTGTACAGGTTTTATGACGAGGAATAAATTTTTATTAACTGATACGGTTATTTTTATTTTTTTTATTACAGATTATTGTTATTTTTTATTAATTGTTAAACGTTAATAGCTTGTTAACTCTTTTTATTTACTAGTAAAAGTAGATATTCGACAATCACTCGAATACCTACTTTTACACATAATAAATTAAATTGTTTTAATTATTTTGTTTTAGTTATATTTTATAAGAGCTCAACATTATTAATAAAACGATAATGAGCAATTAGTACACTATATTGTAATATGTGAATGGTGATGATTCAATGATTGTTACAAGGTGTTCGAGACCTTTGACAGAAGATTCTCACAGAAGGAATAGCACAAATGTCCGATTTTATCACATTTATTTTTCAAACTTTAATTATAACTTCGGGTTTTTTAAACTTCTTTTGCTTTACCTTCTGAGAAAGAATGATAGAAATGACGAAATATTTCATGAATAAAAGTGATATCGTAAATCTCCATAAATAAATTCCGTTTGACATTTATATGTAATAATTCGACAATTAATTTAATTTTCTTCTGACATTAATAAATCAACGTGTCAAACATCCTAACAAATCTCTCGAAAAAGGGAAACCGTTTTTAATATGGTCAATCATTGATTAAGGTTTCGTGATCAGTTTAAGTTTGTTATCCGTTGATTAACAAAGAAACTTAATACTATTTGTAGTTTGTAAATATTTTAAAGAATACAAGAAAATGTTGTAAAAATTATTTTAAAATACAGGATGCCAAGTAGAAAATCAAAGGATTTTATGAAACAAAAATTTATTTAATTAAACAAGTCATAAAGGCAAACAATTATATTTACATAAATAATCTTGCTGTTTAGAGGCGTTCAGAATGCCCTCTGTTATTGTTTCACGAGGTTTAATGGGGATTGAAGATTTCCCACACCGAAGTCAAGGTCGCTCGATAAACATATATTATCGACACATTTGAATGAACTCTCTCAATTCCTGTGTTAGCACTTGCTCTCTCGAGTCTCTTCTCAGCAAACGGAAATCGTCCTCTCGTTCCTTTTTTCATGTATTATAAAAAAAAGAAAATTAAATATATAACAAAAAAATTAAATAACTAAATATTTATAAAAATAATTGAATATTGGTAAAAAAAGTCTTTTTGAAATGTTATCCGAAAAATGAAAATTGTTTGAATCGATCAGATTTTGTTAATGGTGTTGGCGAATTTTTAATAAAAGGTTTGGATGAATCAATTAATTTTTTGGCGTTGTAAAAAATGTTAGCGATGGATTTTTTAATATTGTAATATGAATGAGTTCGAAAAATAAAAATATTGAAGATTCTTTTGATAAGTTTATTGATTCTTGAAATTTAAATGAAAATTTGTCCGCTTTCAATCAACTCTGTGATCTATTAGATTTAAATCCCTCTGAAAATTCGTCGTCATTCTAAAGAATTTTAGAAAATAAATTAAAAGAATATTAGAAAGCCCAGTTACTATTTTAAAAATTATAGAAAAAGATTTCCCAGAAAGAATACAGACGAGAAACTGCGTGTTCTAATATCAAGGTATTAGTCATTGGATCTGGACCGTGTGGAATCTTAATTTTCGGCGGATCTGGCAGTGGGAAGACGACGAACTATTAGTTAACGGGTCATTCTCACAGCGAATGTTGGAAGATGCAAAACTAACGTCCTTGCTTCTCGTTTCCCATTTTTGTTATGTTGATAGTATCGATGGTCTGCCTAACAGCAAATTCCTCCTCCATATTCGTCGGAGGGTTTTAAAATCAAAATCATCTTGTCATGTTTTTCCGCAAAGCTTTAGTTCTTCGGGAGTTTCCGAACTAATGTTTTTGGAGGTTATAGGGAGGTTTTTGAAAACGGTGTTCTTTTACCGACGTTGTCATTTAGTCCACTCATAGGTAGTGTGTGTATCCGTGTTGACTCGGTTGTCGAGAGTCTACCTTCAAATTACAACAGCAAGAAGTTGCCGAGCATTCTTTATCGTGGTTCCTTCAAAAACAAGAATGTCATCAACATCAACAAATTGACAGGGCAGCCGATCGATATCATGCCAATTGTCCTTCCTCCACAATTTCTTCCAATAATGGTTGTATTGGCCGTACCTGTCCTAGAGCACTGAGAGAGCGGACAACAGTGAAACAAATGGCCGAGCAGCGAAAAATCTATCGAGTGAGATACAGTTTTGTCCCTCCCCGCGACCCGAATTCCGCCCCTTTTAACGCCAGGGTATCACAATCACGCAAGTCCTGTGCCTGCTCAGTTATCAGTTATTGTTGCAACACTTTAAAAAACGTGCTTAATTAAATAAATAAAATCAATTGGTTTTATTTATGTAAATTAAATTTGTTGCCTTTATCACCTGTTTAATTAAATACTCTTTGGTATCATAAAATCCTTTGGTTTTCTAGTTGGCACACCGTATTATAGTATAATGAACACAAGTTTCAAATTAACTTGTGAGGAATGTTTTGAATTGTGTATTGATATTGTGCATGTAGAATGTTGATTCGGATTGTGCCTCTCCTACACAGATGGATGATTGATATTTTCTTTGATTCTTACTAATTAAAAATAATTTAATTTAATTTTAAAGTAAAAAGATTTAAAATAATTTTTGAATGTATTTATTTTTTTAATGTAATTTAATTTTAACCAATTAGATTCTTTATAATTTAATAATTTTTATTAACAGATTTTCATTTATTGAAAATAATTAATTTGAACTCAGAAAAAATTGATCAAGAGAGATATCAAATAGTGAATGTGCTTGTAATATTAATAAATGTTGTAAACCTCATATTGATGTTGTTAATATAACTAGTGTAAACGAAAAATAAGTAATTAAACGTTAACATTTACAAATTTACCCACAAAATTTAGAGTCACGAAAACATGTGTATGCAGTAAAATACTCTGAGATATTGCTAAAATTGGAGAAACGTAAATTTCAATCCGAAATAATAGAATATTATGAGGAAGCCAAAAAGGTTGCTTGGCAAAAAGAAATATTATAAATGACTATAAAAATAGAATATCTGATTTTGACACAATAAATGAAATATATTATGGATTAATAACAAAGATAACACAAAAAAATGTTCAATTAGTACAAATAAACTTATCCGATTTTTTATCGTAGAAAATGAAACCAACACTTTTTCCAATATGGAATTGCAATTCACTGAACCAGAACTCAAAAATACTTTGTAAAATGTCTAAAAGAATAACCCAGACATGAATGAGACGAAATGGGAAAGTTAATGAGTAGATAATCGAATAGACGAAGAATTCGAAATAATTGAAAATGTAATTGAAGGATAATTGAAGTTGATTAGAAATTTCCGGTGATTAGAATGATGGCAAAAAATAATAGTTTTATTAGTAGGATCGACGGCAAAAATTTTCTTTTACTTTTCAAAAATATAAAATGAACCAAAATGAACTGATATTTAATAATATTAAATTCATAAATCAAAATGATATCGACTTAAATTATGAATCGATAAAAAATAAAAGTAAGTCAAAAAATTTAATTTAATATTTAAAAAGTATTTTTGTTTAAATAATATTTAATTTTAATAACAAAATTTTAAATTTAACTTAAATTTTAATTTTAATTTATTTCAACTGAATTTTAAAGGTATCAAAGTAATTATTTTTATATCATTTGTTATAATTCTCAAAACGCAATCATTACCCATGACACATAAAAACATAACCAAAATAATACAAAAACAAATACAACAGCATTGTTTTGTGAATCACCAAAGCAAACCAAAAAAAATAAAATAATTGAATCACAATAAAAAATTAACAGTTTGTAGACCTGATCGCAAGAAAATCTCAGGAAAGATAAATTAATGAATGGTCTTCCTATGAGATACATAGGTACAAAAAATCCACCATACTCCCCCGATCTTTCACCATCTGACTACTATCTATTCTCTCCAATGAAATGTACATTTAGAGGAAAGAATTATGACGGTGTCAACGATATCAACGAAGATCCTCAACATTGGTTTGACAAGAAACCGCGTGACTTTTTCCAAAATGGGATACGCAGCCTCCCTGGACGTTGGCTGAGATGTATTGAGCACAATGGCGACTACTTTTCGCATTTGCATGACGTGGACGATTGATAAAATATTTTATATTTTATTGTATTGTGGTGTTTTTTTGCGACAAACGTCTAGTGCAGCAACTAGTTTAGTTTGCAGCTAACTTTTTTGTCTTTGATAAATATTTTTCAGCTCATTCATCTAACCTTTCACGGTTTAGAGCCTCTTCTAAATCTTCAATCATTGTACTCTTTTCTTTTTCAGACAGTTAAATCAAATTACGTCATGTCAAACATAGAAGAAAAGATGGACATACATACACGGATTGTAAATACAATCGACTTGAGTAATGCATATTTCTAAGTCGAGTTAAATGGAGAATCCATAAAGATGGCAAGGTACACTAGAGGCCAATTTTGCTTTAAACAGATGTTTTTCTGGCGTAACGTCAGCTTTCGAAACGTTCAAAGAACTAATGACTAAGGTATTAGAACCAAAAAAGGCAGGTCTATCTTTATCTACCTATCTGGTCTATCTGATTGATATATTTATAGCAACGAGCTTAAAGACGGAACATTACAATGTTATGTGAACATAGTGTAAAATAATAATAATATACAGGTTTAGAATAAAACTAATGAAATGTAGGATGTTAGTGATAAAATTAATTTATGTTAATTAATTAATATATGTTAAACAACCGAAAGATCCAGATAACACCGGAAGAATTCGCAGTGATCAATAATTATACATGACAATCATGTATTAAGAGCTTAAGGAGTTTCTTGGGAATCTATAATTATTATTACGAGACAAAAACGAAATTGCAAGAAGGAATATGCGGTTCAATAAGAAATCGAAATCTGAACAAAATTTGAAAACATTCTCCCAATATCTAATGTAACATTAAGAAGGCTAAAATTTAAACTAGACAATTAGCAGTCACAACACAAAGCCAAGCCAGAGAAGTTCATAAAAATTAGATACACATGGATAAACGAAGCAAACTGATAATACAAACATAAGGACTGTTAAATTAACTAAGAACTTAACAGATGTATAACTATTTGAAAGATAACTTCGACATGGAGAAAGAAAGAAAAGTAAAAGAAGTAGTAGACGCTCATATAGAGTGTCAACAAATGAAAATGATGACTACAAAAACAAAATAGAAAACAAAGAAGATAATTTCAGAAGAATCATTGAAGAAAATATACATAGATATTTTCTGGGTATGGAAAGAGACGATAGGATGGGAAAAGACAGATTGATAGATATATCGAATATATGTTAAGTTTTATTATATATTAATTGACCACTTTGGGACAGGACATTACGTTTCTGAAAGGATTTGGTGTCACATTTCCACAAAACGTCTTTTAGAGCATCGTTTCATAATTTGGCAAGTGGAATACCTGATTTCAAAAATGCTTTGACCAGTTTACCTGAAAGAAAATATTTGTAAATGATTCCCAGGTGGAGATACAACGAATTCCAATGGAAAATTCTTCAAATAAATGTCATTTTTATCAAAATTTTATTCTGTTACTTTCTGTATTTTATGATTTTAATTAAAATAGATTAAAAAAAGATTATCATTCACCTCAAAGCCGTTATTGGTTGTTCACTCTGCGGTCTTGACTGATGGTACGGATTATGGCGCAACGAACTATAAACTTCACAAATATTTAAGATGATTGAAACAAGTTCTTCAAGGAATTGAATTGTCA
This sequence comes from Girardia tigrina, assembly GCA_001938485.1. Lineage (NCBI taxonomy): Eukaryota > Metazoa > Platyhelminthes > Tricladida > Dugesiidae > Girardia > Girardia tigrina. The sequence continues at coordinate 44,204 of MQRK01212504.1, read as the reverse complement.
CATACTTGTTAAAAATTTGTCAACTATTAAATTCAGATTTGTTCGGGTTGGTCATGTATATACACACAAAACACATCGCTTTCAACAATTTATGTTTAGTTTACATTTTTATCCAATTAGTTGTCAGTAAAATAAAAGTTAATTTCGTAGTGAGACCATATATAATATCATTTCCATTTATTATTATCAATTAATTACATAAAGCAAATTTATACGAATTGAATAATGAACAATAGTATTGAAAAATTTCTTGAAACATTACAATTGAAAACTGTGTTGAAATTCGATTCAAATTGTCAACAAATTATTTTCAGTGTAAATCAAGTTACTTTATACTTTTACGAGAAACAATCGGAATATTGGCTGAAAGATCATCTCTACGGAACTCTATTACTTTATCAAACTAATGATTCTAGAAAGTTTTCCATGATTTTCTTAAATAATAATTTATTAGTTAATATGCCGAATTACAGCATTTATGAGTTTAGTGAAATAAATTTATTCTTAACTGATAAATATATCAATGTAGATCAAGGAGGCCAGTATGTAATTGGCTTATTGTTTTCCACAACTGAGAAAGCATCGGAATGTTACAACGAATTATCAAAATGTTCAAACCATTGTAAATTATACAAACAGGAACATAATATCGAATTAAGTAACGAAATAGCCGTGAAAGATATCAATAAACAAAGTCC
>MQRK01212498.1:0-10872 GCA_001938485.1 Girardia tigrina | reverse complement strand
AAACGAGTCCAAGAACACAGTCAAAAAGGGGGAAAGAGTAATATTGCTGAGCATAAAAAAACATGTAAATGTAATATGAGCATAAATGATTTTAAGATTTTGTGCAAGCATTTTAAAAAAAAGAACATAATCAGTGATCTGATGATGACGGTTAAACCGTCGAAATATATTATCCTAAAATATATTTTTAAATGGCGTTTATTTGTTTTTAATACATAATAAAATATTTGACTTTATAGAAAATTAAAAACATACTTATTGACGGTATTTGATTGTTTCGAATATTCATTTAGCATTTCAAGGTAGACATCAGAACTAAAATAAATGATATAAATTTTAATACAATAAAATGCTATGATTTGAATTTAATAAATTTATCAAATTCGACTGACTTTAAATTTATGGTGCAGATATTTGATTATATATACATTTCCAAGCCATTATTATAATTTTCCAATCCAATAGTATAATTTTCCAAATCATTAGTATAATTTTCCAAAAAAATTGTATAATTTTCAAAATCATTAGCATATTTTAAAAAAATATATATTTTATAAAAACAATTTATAAAAATAAAAATATAGAAAATAATATATTTTAATGGATATGCAAGAATCCATAGGAGATCATGAGGGAATCCTTTCTGGCTCTGGGTTGATTATGAAATTCTTATCCCCTATTCTTATATGCTTAATCCAATAGAAAATGTTTTTTCAAAGATTAAGAGATGTGTAAGAAGTCTGCTTGGGTCCCGTTTCAGTGGTGAAAGAACTCTAGGAAGTCTAATAATGGAAGCAGTTGGTGAGGTTACCGAGGGTGATTGCAGTTATTATATGATGTGGACAGTGGGGAATATTGCAGGAGCGGTGACTGGAGAACGATATGTTGATTAAAATATATTTTGAAATGTTTATTAATTTATTAGTTGTACATTTTGTGGTATAATAATAAATGATATATTTTGAATATTCTTACTTTTTTTGATATTATAAAATAATATATGTAGTCCTATATTTATTATTATCATTTTTTTATTCAGTTTTATATTATGTGTTGGGTGTTATATTATTAGTGTTGGTTTTATATTATTATTTTAATTTTATTAATTAAATTTATTTGTTTCATGGTATGCTTTAGCATTTGAGTTTATTTTGACCCAACATATTATTTAGATATGCTTCTCCGCTAAGTGTCTCTAACTCACACTTATTAGAGATCCATATCGTACCCAATCAACCCCATCTGGCCCTTTTCTCTCGCCAGTGAAGTTGATGTAGTACCTATTGGGTTCTACATTATATTTAAATATATTAAGTCTATGAAAGTTGACTTATGCTACTTCTATTTAATTAATGATTATCTTATTTTTTCTCAACATACTTTTTTATTTGATTATTATATTTTTTATTATGAGTTTATCATTTTCATATCAGAGATTAAAGTTAAAAGGACATGAACAAATTATATGTTGACATTGTTTTATTAAAATATAACAAAAGAAAATGCTAATCAAAGGCAATCCACCCATCGTCCCTAATCATCCAAATTTGATAGATTGACAAACTCTTCACCTTTACCAGTTGTGATAGAGCGGAACTGTAGGCATTTTGACTTAAAATCCAGCCATTCTTGTTGTTCTATAGTCTCTTGGAAATTATTTGTTGGAAAAAAACAACTCCAAAAAAAAGAAAGCACATTCTCCTTTCCATTTCTGCAACTCCAACAGCAGTTCTCTTTGTTACTCTTTGCTTTCGTTATATTTTCTATTCATGCTGAATAAGGACGATGAGTGGATTACAAATAAAAAAAATAAAAATAAAAAAAACAAAAAAATAATTAATAAAGGCTGAGAGAAACGAATTCTCTTTTAGAAATGAAACGTGGCAAGGACTTTCTCAAACTTCCAGATCGTCAATAGCCTCGGCAGGCACTATAAGCACCTGCCATTAATCCATTAACAGATCGGCATTCATCAAATTACCTCACAACCTGTTCATATTCCCTACCTGATCGTCAATAGTCTCGGCAGGAACTATAAGTCCCTACCGTTATCTATCGACAGATCGACAGCCTTGAGGATGTTCCCCAACCTCCATCAACTTCATAAAAAGAAATAAGATCTAAAGATTACCTAGGTTAAAAACAATTTTTTTAATAAAATTTATTCAAAAAAAGTCTGATTAAGTGTACAAATTCGGATGCATTTATACAGTTTCCTTTTACACAAAAATTTCACAAAGCCCATAACCGGACAATTCTTACAATCAACCTACAATCGTCCATCAATAAGTCAACAGTCCTCATATAGAAACAACCCGGAGGTGGCCGAAATTCCGATCAAAATCACGTCAACAAATCAGGCCATCAAATTCTCACAAGAAAATATTCAAATCGATAGGTTCCAAGGGTCAAAACCAATTAAAAATGTCTCTTTTTTAATTAATTAATTATAAATTATCATTATAATATTTTATTTTTAGTTTTTTAGATTTAGGGAGTTTTTCCCTCACCTGCTTCGGTGCGGGTGCAGTGAATAGGCCCGAGGCTGACGCGAAGGAAAAACTCATTGGTCCCAACATATGTAAGATATTAAATGACACAACTTTGTCAAATTTTAATGTTAATCTATCATAATTTTATAATAATATTATTATATTAATAATGATTCACATAACTGTCTCTCTTATTATTCTAAATATTCTTATTTTTTTGAAACGATTTTCATACAATCTAAAGTATCTATACGAAAAGAATATAGAAATAAATATTATAGATATTCGGAAAGAGATTTAGATATATTTAGAATGGTATACCAAATTATATTATAATAATAAGATAAATATATATTTAAATTTTTTATTTTTTTTCTCAATGACAAATTCTCAACTTAAAATGAAAATAATATATTACTTTCTTAAATATTAAAAATAAATATTTAAATATTTAAAGAATAAAATGAAGCATGTATATTATATTATATTTCGCTACATTTCATCTCCCAAACAATTTATATTCCTCGTAATCATTATTTTAAAGCCATATAAATATGAGTCCTAAATACCTAATTTTTTTTCGCGAAATGAACTTTGTAACACTTTAAGAACGTGATTCATAGAATTTCCCAAAAATATACACAAGAAAAAGGAAAATTACTGATGAAAAAGATAAAAACAAATAAACTATAATTAATAAGGAATCTAAAATGTATTTATTTCGAAAAAATATTGAAAAGTCATAAAGTTATGACAAAAATAAAAAAATACAAATTTGAATTTATTTTGTATTTTTATTTAATTTATAAATAAAGGGCAAATAAGGTACAATCGCAAAATTGTTTTTTATTGCAAAAATGTAGTAAATTCTTTTATTGATTCATGTATTTGCGAAATTTCAGATCAATCGAAACATGAGAAGTGGGTGAAAAATCGTTTAACAAATATACACTTAGGAAATGAGCTAATAAAAGCATGGTAAAAATAAAAATAACAAGATTCAAACAAAAACATTTAGTGATTTTTAAAATCATAAAAAAATTAAGAAAATTAAAATACATTTAACTAAACATTATTTTAATAACAACAGTAAATACCTCAAAGCAAATGCGACCACAGATGTCATAAAATCATCTTTTACAACGACAGGTTTTCTAACGGCCTTGACGTTTAAGAAAGAAAAACTGTCAGTGAGGGAAGTTGGATCTTCAAATACTTTGTAACTTGGAGCATTATACAGACCGGGAAACAATTTTTTCAAAGGCTGCATTGAGTTTGCACTAAGAGACATCTTTTCTCCACTTTTCGTTTGTTTTAGTTCAATTTCTGTAAATAATTTTATATTAAAACATTGAATGAAAAAGACCAAATGACCGAAGATATCTGAAAGAGAACAAATCATGAACTTATTTTTGTTTCTCTCAGTTAATACGAACGATATTGAGCGATAGAATCATCTTAACACAAATTATAAGTTTTTTTAAAGTACTTTTTATGAATTATTATGAAAAACCAAACTAAAATTTTAAAATAATTGCAAATATAATATTAGATATGCAGTAACTTTAATGGTCAACTAGGTTCGTGTGGTCATTTCAAATTTGATTTACTCTATAACAACAACCTTTTTGGTAAACCACTTCATACAAACACGAAGTTCAGCGTCTCTACTTTGTAACTGCTTTTGAATTTTTCAGTGACGTACTTTCTTATAAATACAATCAAGATGTAAACGTTTCCCAAGCATCCATAAACATCAAATTGTTATGTGCGGACAAATTTATTGCCAAAATGACTGCTCAGAAAAGGTTTTAAAAGTTCATTAACTTGAATTTTGACATTCAAAATGCTCCAAAACAAGACAAATAGGTTCAATTTAATGATACAAGATTCCTCGGACCTTTCAAAGAGGATAACCGTGACATTTACAGATAACTTGCAGAAAAACTATGGTATTCTACGATGAAAATATACAAGCATTATGTAGAAACACATTTCTACTTATAAAAAAATTAATAATTAAATTATTAATTTTTTAGTTTGTTTAAATATTCACTTTTTTGTAAAAATAAATTTTTGAAAATCAAGCGTGTTTTTCTCATTTTTATAAATGTCGTCCTCAAAATTCACTGAAGTTCTGGAAAAATCTCGGCCCTTGACTGCACCCAAAAACCCTAAATCAAACAAAATTAGGAAAAAAAATAAGCCGTTGATAAACACCGTAAGTTTTGTCCCACGTAGTTACATATAACAAAAGTGATGCCTTGGTAATGATTTCAAGCTATTAAGTTCTGATTGCAAAAAGCAATAAAGTTACTATCAACGTGATGCAAGAACTTCCCTTTAAAAGATCATGTTGTAAAATTACTTAAATTTTCATGGACTTGTTTATTGGAAACTGCTCCCGGAAAAGAAACGATTTGTGCAATCGGTTATTGTGACCATTTGAAACAAGTTGCCACGGTGGGAGCACGAAGATTCCCAAAAAAACAACATAAGCTGGTTTTGCAGCATCATAATGCTGGGAAATATCTTTTACATCATCCTTACTATTCTGACTGGGCACCGTCTAAATTTCACCTTTTCTTCTCATTGTAAAAATCTTTGGGGGGATTTTTTTTGAAAATCAATAAGACTGACAAGAACAGTTAAAAGCATGGTTTGACTCAAATGATGCAAATTTCTATCAAAGTGACACTGATAAGAACACATCAGAACACTTGGCATGTGTTGTAGAAATTGGCGGAGAATATGTGCAGCAAAAATTTAGATAATACGAGTTTAATAAATTCGGTTCCCTTTGATTCCCCATAAATTCAGTGACCAGAATATTTATGTTCGTTGAACGAAGACAGTGATGTTCTAGGATGACGATACTAAGATTTCATTTATGTCTTTATATTTTAATGTTGACTATTTAAGAAAAATTCTATTTTCATGGTAAAAGAAAACATATGATAAGAATTGTTGGGTTCTTGATCAAAATTATAATTCATTAACACCAAATTTTATTTCTATAACAATAACAAATTTTTAAACAATTTTTCTTGAGAAACTTTTCTTTTGTTTTCTTTTTTTTTGACCAGATTAATTATACATAAAAATACTGCATTATAATACTGATAACTTATTTATTAAAACGTTAATTAAAATAGAATTTATTTTTTGATTACGTTAATTTATATATCAATATTTTATTATTTTATAAAAATCTTCAAAATACATTATAAAAATCTAAATAATAACTGTTCTATTTTAAATCATTTTTAAACGTATTTTGCAACAATTTCTACTAATTTAAAATTATTTAAATGCTATTATTTCAATATTATTTATCTAAAAACCATTTAAATTAAATATAATCTTAGATCTTTTAAAATATTTGAATGGTACATCTACTGTTAAAATTAAATTTCTTAATATTTTTATTCTTCGTTAATTGGTTAAACATTCAATTATAATTATTTTTAATACAACATTAATTGTAAACAAAACATTATGATTTTTTTATTTTACAACGTAGTTTTTTTAAAAAAAGTTTAATTATAATTATTCTTTTAATACAAATTGACACTATTTTAATTGTAACTAAAACATTATGATATTTATTTTACAACTCAATTTTTAAAAATAACATTCGACTATAGTTATTTTTTAATACAAATTTTGAGTTACAATTAAATGTTATAAACATTAAGATTTTTATTTAAAACCTAATTTTATTTACAATGTTTGTTACTCCAAATTATTTATTTCCTAAAAGTCTTGTCTATTAAATTAAAATTTAATTACAATTTTTATTATTAATCCGAAATATTTGTTTTTTTTTAAAAATTTATATAAATAAATCATTTGAAATTATTTAATTATAAATATGATATTACAAATTAATTATAGAAAAATTTAAGTCACAAAAACCCCTAACAAGACTAATGCAAATACTTTAATAGTAAAGAATATCTTTTAGAACTCTTAAAAATATCAAACTCTCCTCCATATTTTTTTACAAAATAAAATGCACATGACAAAAATTAATAATTATATAAATAAATAACAAAAAGATAATTATTTCTCACCCCGAGATTGATTGAGTTTTTCTTTTTTCAAAAGAGAAATTTCCAAGTCATCGATATTCTCAAAGGAAATCTCAGTGCTCGTCCTACTGAGCGGATCTAAAAACATTTCTAAAATCAACAATGATCACAAGATACGATTCTATGCCATAATTAGAATTTTAGATGCTCTATTTTTTTCACAGATCTGTGGTCAAACAATACGTTAAATAAAATATTCTTCAAAAATAATCATGGCATCTCGAATACTATGTATTTGTGATATGTTTTTCTAAATTTCCATCTATATATTCACAAACCTCGCCAAACTACATCGATTTTTCTGAAATAAAAGAACAAATTTGGTTATGTTTGAGGTATATCTCTTTGGGTGTAATGTAAGCGGTTTATTTTTTTTCTCAGAAGATAATTCATATGATAAACGAGTAAACAAGCTCTCATTCAATATTATTGAAAGTGATCAAAAAGATATTGTCCCTTGGTATTATATGGTGTCAACAGGACTCAAAAGTTTAATAATGTTTTACCTTAATAAGCTAACATTATGAATAGACTTAAAACAAATTAGCAAATTTGCAAATTATCCAATGAAATATTATGATTTTTTTTTGTTATGATTTAACCGTCATCATCAGATGCAAAACAAATTAACTTGGAGAAACTTCGCATCGTATCTGAGAGAGAATCCAGGAACAGAGTTTTGAAGTGTGTTGCTGAACTATTTTATTGTTGAATTAATAGAAAACATTGTAAAGGCAATTTAAATTTTTAAAGTGTTATATAACACAGGTTATTGAATCCTAGAATGAATGTCCAAATCGCATTTTCTTCAACTTAATTTTTTTGGTACCGTAGCCGTTTGTCCGTGGGTGCACTCCTTTATGCACAAGCATGACGGTTTGGTTTTGCATATTTTTGAAAGTCTCAGTAGGCAAGGAACCTGGTGGCGCCTATCTCCTCTCCAGGTATGGATGGCCGTTGACTCCAAGGAGCTCATCCGCCCTTTGCTAGATTTTGTTTTTCATCCTGCTAGGTGTCCACACACCTCTTAAAACAGGTTGATCTGGGAGAGCGAGCCGGTTTAGTCGCCAACCATTCGGCCATGGGACAGGTATTACAGGTTTACATGGTACCTGTAGCAGACAGCTTGCTTGACCTGACCTGTAGTCAATGGCCCCACTATTTCCCTATCGGTCACCATTATAAGTACTAATGCGGCCGTTGGCTGCTTAACTTCTAAGATCGGACGAGATCCGGCTTACCCAACTGTGCATAATATGGACGAAACTCTCAAAAAGGAGGAAAATTCTGTTGCTAAGAGTACGATCATTGCAACTCTTTGCTCACTGAACAATCTTGAGTCACCTTTTAGATTGGAGAAGGCTGATTCATCATTGAAACAACGGATTAAAGATATCAATTATTCACACGATCTTCAGTTATCTAGTTATTACATAGTCAAAAGTCTATTGGGAGTGTTTAAATAATGACATATTGAATGTAAAATCACTCGATGTACAGTAATTATATTTTCCAATTAATAAATTATATTAACAAACATAATAATTAAAAATTAATTTTAATTATTTTTTTTAATTTTGAAAATATCTTAAATTTAAATTTGCTGAAGAAGTAGGAAAACACCAAAAAATTTTACATGATCATATTTAAAACAAGTTTCAGTTCAAATATTTATCAATTGAAGAAACAAATCATTCATAATACTCATTATTACAATAAAATAGTATAATTATAAAAAGTTAGTAGTTTTCGGAATATTTTAATTTTATGAAATAAAGTTCCTTTGAGAACTATCGAGTTGTTCGCAACTATTTGAAAAATCCTCAGCAGTATCATGTGAAAAACCACACAGGATGAAAGAGGAAACTCTCATTGCATGCTCAGCGGCGAGTAGTTGATGCTGCCTTATAATACGTCTAAGGATCGTTTAGAACTTAAAAAAGAGCTGAACCTGAATGTCTCTCATATGACCATCTGGAGAACACTTAAACACAATCCAAAGATCATTAGATCAATGATAAAACCTGCTCCTTGTCTTAAGGATCAGCATAAAGAAGCCAGACTTGATTTCTGTCGAGTCAACATGCGATTAGGCTAATGCAAGTTTTTTCAATGATCTTCAGACTTTCACGCTAATACATGCAATCTTTCCATATTTTTATCTTAATAGGTGACATTAGGCGACGAAAAAAAATTCAACTTGGACGGTCCTGATCAAGTGAATGGGTATTAGCGTGAGCTGCGTAAGGATCCACAGCTTTTATCAGGAATTTTAGTGTCAGCAGAGTGATAGTGGGAGCCTTATGCAAGGAAGGAACACTTTCATTGTGCTTTCCTTCGTCCAAAATGAAAAGTGAAGAATATCAGCGGAATATCGGAGAATGATTTTCCAATAGGACAATGCCTTCAATTGTAGTAGAAGCTTCAAATCCTGCTATTGAAGAAAAATATTGCCGTGTTGGACTGGTCAGCTTGTTCGCTAGACTGCAACCCCATAGAGAACATATGGGAAATCTTAGTCCGTCGGGTTTATGACCATAATCGTCAGTATCATACAGTCGCTGAGTTGAAAGCAGCAATTCTTCATGCATGGAGTGAAATAAGTGCAAAAACTCTTTAATTTAATTAATTCCATGTCTAATCGCATTTCTGTCATTAGCCACAATGGTGACCTTTATTAATATTGAAATTCAAAATAAATCCTTGTTTCAGTATTGTTATGAGAAACGGTTAAATTATGTTATGTGTAAAATTAACCAAAATTGATAAAGTCACCTAGGTATAGAAAATTAAGAATGGGAGAAAGACTACATTGCATTACGTCGTATCATCGACACTGGCATACTGTCAGCGATTTGAACTGTAACTCGTAACTAACCTAAAATAGCAAAAAAATCAAGGCGGTTATAATTATGTTAAGCACTGTATTAAAAATATATTTATTTATACCGGTTTATGGTTCATAAAATAATTGTTTCTCAAAAAAATAAATTTGTCTAAATATTGGTATTTTAACTCCTTAATTTGGAAAACATTGTAATAGAATAAAATTATGTATTTTGTTTCAACTTGTGTTAATAATTCCGAAGATATTCTAATAGCATCTAACATTAATTATGATAAATTTAATAAAAACATAAATAGACCAGCAGAGTGACTTCTAAAAATTAAAATATAATATCCACAATAAACATAACAAAATATTAAATTACATGATTGGCAAGGTATTTCGAGAGCTAGGGAGGCATTTTTCAGACTATTAACATCATCGCCGCTTTGATCATTGGAATTAGTAATATAAAAATGTTTTTCATCATTATCCTTGGAATCAGGTAACAAAGTATCTGAAGAAATTATAATTTTTAAATAAAAATTAAAAAATTTTATTAAACAAAAAATTTTTGTATCATTTATATATTATGAAAAATTCGGATTGTCATTTTTTTTCGATGTGTGTTTGCTTGTTGATTATTGTCAGTGTTTTGTTTCTCGCTGTTGTCGGAGTTCTGTTACAGTGCGGCGGCAGACGCGTACGCAGAGGATGGGACTAGGGGATAAATCCTCCATCGAAAAAAAATTTCAATTAATATCTTTATTAGCCCGAAGTGTTTTAATGTGAATTATCCAAAATAATTAATATTTTGCTAATGTAAGAAAATCCCCCTCCCGAAAAATTTTAATAATGATCTTAATTTCTTCTAACTTTTTTAATTAATTTAATACGAATTAATTAAAATGTTTAAGTTTAAAATGTGAACTATCCAAAATAATTAATATCTTGCAAATGTAAGAAAATCTCCCTCTCGAAAAATTTTCAGAATGATCTTAATTACACATAAGCTTTGCAGAGCATAGAAATTTTTCTTTATCAAAACATGAAACATGGTGCAGAAAACGAAATCCTTCTATATATAGAAGCCAGTAATGAACAATGCCAAGTGATATTAGTTGCATTAGTGGTATTTCGATGGTATTATAAATTTGATTATTTTAATAATTAAAATTAATTAAATTTTTTGACCTTTAAAAGAAAAAGTCATAAAAAACCAAATATTGCGTAATATTATACCCCCCCCCGAAATATTTTTCTGAGGACGCGCCTGTGCGGTGGTATTAAATTGAAAGACAATATCGTTCTGGGTTTTTGTGATCTCATAACATGAAGCTTAGGCGTAAATGCAACGCTTTCAATTTCTGATTTCGAAGAAATAATTATTTAATTTGTCTATAATTAATTTATATATAATTAATTAATTAATTAATTAAATAATTTATATATATATATA
>MQRK01212492.1:9002-19622 GCA_001938485.1 Girardia tigrina | reverse complement strand
TTATATATATATATATATATATATAAAATCTTATATTTTATGAGACGAAGCATATAACTTGTATAAGATAAATGAATAAATCGAATAAATATAAATTTTCTGAGACAAGTTGGTGTGATGAAGATCACTAACTACAATAATTACGAGGGAATATTATTATATATTATATATTTACATTACATTCGCTTTAACCAAATATTTAATTAATTATACAAAAAATATATATAAAACTAGCTATTTTAATTACAATTTTCATCTGAACTATTATTGGATTTGTAACTACTATTTTTTCAAATGCAGCTTAATTTCTCCATTAAATCTTTAAAAATGAAAATAAACAATATAATATTCATTTCGTGATTAAAACTTATGATTGATTTGGAATTATTCTTCATATAACATAACTTGATATTTGGTTTAACTCATCAAGATAACCAGACCTTTGGCTTCCTTTACAAGCAGTTATATGAGTGTGATCATTCTTCTCTTTAAACTTTATTTTATTTTATTGTGAATATAACAACGCTTTTCGCAACAATAATTAATTAATAGTTAACGATAAAAGATTTGACAAATCTACATTTGTCACTCTTCAAAATATTTTTATACTAAACATTATTAAATATTATTAAAATAAACATTATGAAGTATCTCTATACTAAACATTATTAAATATTATTATTATCATAACGAAATCAAAATAAATAAATAAATAGTTAGTAATTCTACGACAAATTTGCCAACATACTCAACCTCAAATATTTATTCAATATATTTATCTAATTCTTTTGTGAAAGAGAATATTTAACTGTGAAAAATATATTTAAATTAAAATTTACAATAATGATTATTAAAACAACACACATTCCAATACATTAATATTTACATAATTATTCCACACTCACCCTGTTCGACAACTTAATTTCTGTATCTTTTAGGCTTCTGTCGGTCTCGAACTGGATTGCGTCTCACTCTTGTTTAATCAATATTCCGTCGATTTTCCTCTGGCATCTGGTCTTCTTCATGTACATCATGATGATCATTTTTGATAACTTTTTGACATAATTGTCGTAGCCTTTTCTGATTTAATCGTGTCATTTTGTGATGTTCACAATCTTTGGATATCCATCACATTTCTCTCAATTATTCTTCCGTCACTAATCCTTTTTAATCTGTACGCATGCTTCCCCAGTTTACCGATTACCGCACATGGCCCTTCGTATCTCGGCATATCGATTCCTTTGATTCGCGGTAGTATCCTAGCCAGCACTAGATCACCAATTGCCAGACAAACCTCTGAACCGGATGTAGTTGGCTTTTTAATTTCTTGTTTGATCTTGATCTGTTAGCTCACCACTTGTAACACTTGTTGAAGCTCTGTGATATATTTGCAATAGTTTCCTTCATTTGCTGGACTCACTTTCTTTTCCGAGTAGAAAGACTTCATTTTCCGACCAAACATCACCTCAAAGGGAGAGAATCCAGTGCTTCTACAAATTGTATTTCTTAATCCAAATTCAACAAATGGGATCGCCTCTTCCCATTCACATCCAGATGACTTCGCTGTTGCGTAAAGCATGTTTTTTGCTGTACCAAATAGTCTATCAATTACCCCGTCACCTTGAAAATAATATGGTGAGCTCCGAGATTTTCTAATTCCGAGAAGAGCACAAAGTTCCTCTACGTTCTCGCTCTCAAAAGCAGTCTCCCTATCTGAGTGTATCCTGTTCGGGATTCCAAATTGCACTATCCACTTGTCAAATATGGATTTGCATATCGTTTTCGCAGTCATATTTCTCAGTTGTATCAGCATGGGGTATTTTGAAAAGTTATCAATAATTCCCAAGATGTATCTAAATCCATTTTTACTTTCTGGAAGTGGTCCTGTTACATCAATAGATATTGTTCCAAAAGGGTACCCTGCATTTAAGGATCCATGAGTCTTATTTCTGTCTGGTCGTTGATTTTTTCGGTTCTGACATTCTTTACATTTTCCTATTCTTATTCTAACATCAAAAGACATACCTGGCCAGTAGAATTTATCCTTTAAAAGTGCTGTTGTTTTGATGACTCCGATGTGCCCATGCAACACATGGACATGGCCAATAATTTCATCTCTTCTATTTTTTCTATTCTATATAGTAATGAAAGTATTATTTTTGCAATTGGAAGTATTTCAAGCATATTAGGAATTGTCTTTCTAAAGATAGAAATAGGTGAAATTTATATGATAATAAAATTTTATATTGCTGAAAAAGTATCACCATCTGTTATATGCGGTATTGAATTGTTAAATGCTTTTAAAATTGACTTAAAAATAGATAAGGAACAACTACATAATAAAGGATTTAATTTTGAAGATAGCAACTGTAGTGAAATATGCAGTATCAGTGCTAAATTTGGATTGTAGATACGTAATACTATTAGGATGAAAAATATTCTTGATTAATTGAAAATAAAATTAAACTCTCCTTTATAGGAAATATTGAAGAAACATATATACGTATTTATGGCACATAAATGGGATGTAGGTTGTACAAAACCTTTGAAACATAAAATTATAACAAAAGGCGATCTGATATTTATGAAACCGAGATAGCAACCAGCCAATTTAGAATATAAAATTGAAGATCTAATTAAGAATCTAAAGGATAATAAGATTATCAAACGATGCGATTCGCCCTGGAAGACACCCATGGTTTGTGTGTGTGGAAGAAAGAAAAACAAGAAATACGACTATGCTTGGATTTTAGACAGTTAAATAAAGTAATAGAAAGACCAGCATACCCTATGCCTAACATTGAGGAAATATTGGATTCTCTTAACTGAGATGGTGTTTTTAGCACAATCGACTTAGGAGATGCCTATTAACAAGTGGAGTTAGATGAAGATTCAAAACTGAAAACGGCGTTTTCTACAAAAAGCGGTCTGTTCCGTTTTAACCGCATGCCATTTGGAATAGCTGCAGCCCCAGCAACTTTTCAAAGATTAATGAATATTGTTTTAGGTGATATGCTTTGGAAGGAAGCTTTGGTTTATTTAGATGATATTCTTGTTTTCTCAAAGACTCTGGACGAACATATTTTTAAATTAAATTAATTGTTTTGATAAAATTAAATGCACAGGTCTTAAAATGAACCCAGAGAAATGTCATTTTTTAAAACAGAAAACAAAATTTTTAGGTCACATAATTGATGGAGAAGGAGTTAGAACCAATCCAGACAAGTTAGAATCCATCAAAACATTTGAAGGACCGAAATGTATTAAAAAAATAAGTTTTCTGGGTCTTTGTAATTATTATCGAAAATTTATAAAGAACTATTCAAGTCTTGCAAGGAATCTAGAAACTCTCTGTGGCAGCAACAAGGAAAAACTCTTTTGGAACGATGAATGTGAAAAATCATTTTGTCAATTGAAGGAAGCTCTACCGAAAACACCAGTGCTAGCATATCCTGATTTCAATAAAGATTTCATTTTAGATACAGATGCAAGTCACAATACGATTGGTGCAGTTTTATCTCAGTTAGATGACGAAGGGAAAGAAAAAGTAATTGCCTATGAATCACATGCTATGAGTAAACATGAAATTGGATATTACATAACAAGGAAGGCGTTGTTAGCAATTTATTTTTACATACAACACTTTAAGCACTATCTATATGGCAGACAGTTTACTTTAAGAACAGACCACAAAGCAATAACTTTCATGCTGACAACGAAGAGACCTATAACATCCCAGTTTCAAACGTGGCTAAACTTTTTAAGTAATTTAGATATGAAATTAGAGTATAGAAAGGGCTTACATCATTCAAATGCAGATGCATTATCAAGGAGAAATTGTGATATGTACAGTCAATGTTAAATGTAACACGAGGAGTCTAAAAAGAAAAACTGAAGACTAAAGTTTTAGCATCACTTTCTGAATCATATGTTTTCAAATGGCAACATGATAACAAAGAGATTGAGGAGATTAAAAGACAGATAAATAATTATGAAATAGATTAATATACGTTAACCCAATGAGTGGTAATGACAGACGATAGAAAAATAAGGATTCCGGCTAATAATAGATGTCAATTTATTCAATATATTCATTCAATGTTGTGCCCTCCTGGTATAGAAAAATTTTTGAATTAAAAAAAATTTTTTTTGGACCTTAAAAGACCAATAAATATGGCAAAAAGTATATATTAGGTATAACTGACCAATTTTGCAGATATATTTCACTATCTGCAGTTGTTAAACAAGATGAAGAGACTACATCGAGAACTATTTTGAACAATTGGATATTGAAATTCGGTGCACCAAGAATTATTCATGTTGATCGTGAAAGACATTTGAATCAAAATTAATTAGAATCCTGTGTGAAAAATTTCATATCAAATTAGAGTTTTCAAGTCCATACCATCATAATACAAATGGCATAACTGAAAGGCAATTTAGGACTATTCAGGATTATATCAACACGACAAGTGAGACAGATAAAAGTAGGAATTGGATCGATTTACTTCCAGAAATTGAATTTTGTTTAAATGCGTCTGTGCAAAAATGAGTTCAACAGAAATAATTTTCGGTTTTAAAATCAATAGAGAATGGGGTGTTACAAATAGAGCTGGTAATAGAGAAGAACGGAAACAAACAGCTATCAAAAATCAAAATTTAATTACTTATCAAAATGGCAATCGTGGAAATAGTTTTTCGAAATAGATGAAAAAGTGTTAGTAAAAAAAAGAAGTTCGTGGGAAAGATGAACACATGTATGAAGGTCCTTATCGAGTCATTAAAAAAATCCATGATCGCAGTTACGAGTTGGAAAACGATATCGGTAAAAAATTATACGCAATATAAAATAGTTTAGGTCTTTTAAGAAATGGGGGGGGGTGTTAGGAAGAATATTAGTATTATTAAATTATTATTCAAAATTATAGTCATTCAAATAAATATTAATTTATATAAAATTAATTAAATGTGGTTCCAATTATTTCATCATTAATTCTCACATTTTTTATGTATTAGTTTTAATTATTAAATATGTTTTGGGATGTTGGGGTTCCTTTTGGTGAACTTTAATTTTTGATATTTTGAAATTAAAAATCATATTTTATATTTTTAAAAAAAAATGTTCGACTAATTAAAACGAAAGAATTTTTAAATAACAAATTTTTAAGTTTATAGATAATATTTTAATTAAACTGGGACGATTTTTTATAAAAATTATGTTTTAAAAATTGACAATTAAAATAACAGCTTTGGAGTTAAAGAATATTGTAAAGAAGATTTTTATATTTTGTATCACTATTTAAAATCATAATGTTTATTGAATTTAATTATCGTTAAAAGTTTTAATTCGTTTTTTTAATTTTTAAAGGACAAAATATTTTTGTCCAAAAAAACTTAATGATTTAATTTTTAAAGAAAGTTGTTGAAGTGTTTAAAATCGTAATATGAAAATTTTATTTTCAAATAAAAATAAATTAGGTTATAGAATTTATAAATTTTCTTTTCATAATACTTTTTAATCAAGATTAAGTAAAATATATTTTAAAAACTTACAGAAAATACAGAAAATAACTTAACAGAAAATAAACTTTAAAAAGATTGCGATTTTTATTAAAAACAAATAAAAGGTTTTATTAAAAAAATAATTTATCATCGAATGATTAAAAATCAAAATATATTCAAGAATTGAATTTTTAAAAATATTTTTAAAAATCTAAATTTATATTTCAATTAATAAACATTGTAAAAAATAATAATGCAAAAACAAAATATGATTTATACAAAATTGAATAAAATAGCATA
This sequence comes from Girardia tigrina, assembly GCA_001938485.1. Classification (NCBI taxonomy): domain Eukaryota; kingdom Metazoa; phylum Platyhelminthes; order Tricladida; family Dugesiidae; genus Girardia; species Girardia tigrina. The sequence goes on along the minus strand of MQRK01212492.1, from coordinate 13,820 downwards.
TTTGTATATTTACCGATATTATTATTTATATTTAGAATTTTGAGATCTGGATTATGTAGTCGAAATATTGTTCCTCATAAATTTGTTTGAATAATGAAAATTGTAGTATAAAGAAAGTTTACAAATTATGAATTCCAATTTTAATCACGAACCTAATATGGGAAACGAAGTTATTGTGTAATTCTTATTAAAAACTAACAAATACAAAATGTTTTAAAATTAAAAATGTTCTTTAGGTGAAAAACCAACAAAAATTAAATATTTATTTAATATAAAAAATGTTTATATTCATATAAATTTTTAAACATATTTTAATAAATATTCTGCAAAAAAAATTTTAAAATAAATAATAAACGGATTAAAATTTATAATATTTTTAGAAAAAATTTTTAAAATAAAAGACTTGTGGTAAATTTAAATTTAATAGTTTTATGACAGAATTAAAAAAATAGTTCTAATTTAAAAAGTAAATAAATAGTTTCGTGATAAAGTTGAATTCTGAAATTTCGGAAAATGAAAATGGCGTAAACGCTACCTTCAACAACATTTGACTATTATTTGAAGAAACTATGTAAAATGATTGTTTTTATTATTTTTTAATCATTATTTAATTTACCTTCACCGTGATTCGAGTCATCTTCGTCAGTCGAATCGCTTAATTCGCTCAACCCCTCTGTACACTTGTCCGCTTTGATTTTTACTGCATTACTTTCTTTTTGTTTCTTTGAACTAGTAGAAATCTTTGATTCTTTAGTTAAACTTTTCTTTGGATAAGAACCATTATTTTTAGTATGGTGTTTGTTATAAGATTCTAAAAGCGTCAGCCACAATAAAACTTTACCATTTTCGTAAGGAAGCTTTGCGTCGTCATCCTTTATTTCCTGTTTCACAGCACTATGTTTATAAGGTAGCAATTATATTAACTTTGTTTAAAATATAAATCAAACCCGATATCCTTATCAAATGATTTAGAAAAAACTTTCGAAACTGGACGATCCAGTGCATCTTTGAAGTCTCGTAAGGTTATTTTGTCGGGAGGACAAGAACAAACGATGGAATAAGGTACTTCTTCAGTGTCCAGGAAGTATATAATCTTCGTCTCTTCCATCAGGAGAGATAAAATCTAAATATTTAAAAAATGATAAATTATTAATAATAAAAATATACTTCCTCTTACAAATATTAATATATAAGGATATTAAATCAAACAATTAAGGTAATGCATGTGTTCAACCAAAGATTCTTTTATATAATGGTATTATCAATCTTGTTGAACTTTGTTCTTTAATAAAAATATAATATCAAATATAATTGATTCAACAAATTTTAAACATTATTTAACAATACGAACTTATAAATTTTCGTCTGAATTGATAATTGAGTGATTGCGTTTATTACGTTGCGTTAACGGTTTATGTTAATATATAAATAAATATTATTATAAATTTAATATTATAACAAGAAAATTAATAAAAACTTATGAAAAATTTTACAGAAAGTACGAACACCATCGAAAACAGCAACTATAATTATTCTGGAAAATAAAACAAAAATAAACTAAATCTCAACTTGAGCATAATCGTAATATATAATTATATAATATATAAATATATAATTAAAATTGATACAAGCGGGAAAAAACGATCAGAGGTAAAAAATCTAAAAAACTAATGAATATTTAATAAATAATTTATTCAGGCTAAAATATTGATATAAAAGTTCAAGAACATCTTCTAAATCTCGGGTAGTTTTAGTTCGTTAAACCATCTGCGAATAATCACAAATTTGTTAACCAGGAAATAAATGAAGTAAAAATTAATTTTAAAAAATTTCAAATTAAAACTATTATTACTTCAGTGTAATTACTATCAGAAGTAATTTTTTGTCTGTGAGCAAAAGTACCTGTTGTGCCCTATATTAATTCGTATGAGTGGCGAGCTGTACCATGGTTTTGACCGGGGTTCTTTGGGTCTGGCCTCCCCAGCACCACTAAATTGGGTGATTGTTACCGCCTCCTTATATTACCTTATACCTTCAAACTCATCTTCTGATGATTCTTCAGCCGAAGATGAGTATTTATCATCATGGTTGAGATGCTCAACTCTATCAGCGTAAGATTTTAGCATTTCCTGCCAAACATTATTATCATATATAATTTGTCTACAACTTCAAAAAAAGTCATTTTTCGACAGCAATCACAATTCGGTTTAAAAACCCTTTCCAAGCCTCAAGAATTTCTGAAATATTTTCGTCTTTTCCTATCCTCTTTTCCACTCGCCTTTTACCCATATTCTGTCATTATCTATCTTTTACATGGCATTTTAATGCTTGGCAATAGCTACTTGTGCAATGATCTGTTAGATTTTGTGATTGATATTGGCTATCAGCCAAATATTTCTGCTATGTATTGTTTTGTGCTGACCTTGACATTCTTAAGCGTTTCAAATATAATAATCTATCTTGAAACTTTGAATATCTCACAGAATCATTTTTATTCATCCAAAGAACCTTGATATCATCCAGAATCAACCATAGGTTATACGAAGTAAAACTTTCTCGACCCGCATATCTACCGACATTAATGTTATTGAGCTCGAACATTTTCGTAGCAGTCTGAATATCCATGTGTTCTCTGGTAACAGATGCATATGCCTAATTTATTTCCCAGTAAGGTATACAAAGTAAAGGTTCAACGTAATTTAATTCGTTTCTATTGTTTATAATACATCTATTTTATATATTTTTTAAAACTTAGTTTCTCTATCATTATTATTATTTATTAGGTTGATAAGAATGTTTTGCACGGTAATTGTAGGTTTAAATAAAAAAAGCAAAAGTTTACTTTTTGTCATATTATATGTGCAGCTTGAATACTTTCTTTTGATGTATAACAAAAACCGTCCTTGATAAGATATGCAGCTGATGAAGAAATGTAGGCCGACAAATCTCACATCCAACATGATATGCTTTTCTAGTATGATAGCGATGAAAACGAAACAAAACTCGTCAAAAGTAAACCAGATCATTTTTTTATGCTTATGGTGATTGTGTTCTTGAAGATAGCACCTATCGACTAAAGTTTTCTCTACATGGCTCTAGAGTTCGTGACATCCACTACAAAAAACGCACTTGAAAGTCTGTGAAAGCGGATAATGACGTTCTGGAAGCAATGCTCAAAGAAAACCCATATAAATGGAAGAAATAACTGGTACAGATGTGTTATAAGTCAAAGATTACGATTTAAAATCGTTTGTAAAGGTTCTAAAGGTCGACAGGTTGGTCCAACGGAAGCTATCGGATATCAAAATTTCCCAGCAAATCCTCTGTGTCTCAGGCACTTCTAAGTATGGCGATGTTATGCCAAGCAAACACATCTAAGAGCAAGATCACAATGCAATTTTGCCTTATTATAGAGCAAGGCCATATATTTCACAAAATACTCATACCACGATAAAGAATTTAGGCTGGGAAGTCTTACAAAACCTAACGTATTAATCATTTCTTGAAGCTACGGACTTCCATTCGTTTCGATAGGTGGAGCACCTCTTCCGAGATATAAGTTCCACCAAATCTGAAAATATTGAAAATAATATCTCTTAGTTTTTTGAGTTCAAACCAGTGAGCTTCTACACAAACTCACTGCAAGAAGATTAGCGAAGGTTATAGCTAGCAATGGACATTACTTATTGATTAACTCACTTTTGTGATATCTTTATTTTAAAATAAATTTTGAAAAAAATCGTTCAAAACTTTCTTATCGACCTAATGTTAATAATCATATAAATAAGTCAAGTTTTTAACGTTGTTGTAAACATGAACTGGAATAGTTTACGTTTTCTCTTTATTTTGGTTGAATAAAATATTATCTTATATAATAAAATTAATTCTAATCATGCTCTGTTAATATTGTGCGGTCAAATAATCATATTTCTAAACATCAAGATCTTCCATGAATAAACAATGACGAAAAAATTCAAAATGAGGAATATATTTATATGTATATTTAAAATAGATTACTATAATAATTAAAGGAAATGCCATCAAATTTATTTTTAATAATATACAAATATTTTATTAATTTTCTGGACTAAGAAGGTTTCGGAATAATCGTTTATACTGATCACAATATAAATTTACATTACATATCCTTAAATATGGATCAAACTGTTGAAATAACAATGTTTTCTAAGGCAGTGGTTCTCAAATTGTCGACCGCGGACCTCTGGGAGTAAGCAGAAAGTAGGTTTCATTTATTTAAAATAACTTCTTTGTAAAAATTAAGTTTATCCAATCGAATAATTTGAAAAATAATCAACTCGCCCCTCATTACTGTTAACTATATCTATTACCAACTATTATATTACGTCATTGTTGGCGCAGCCTGGCAAAACATCAGCGATTGATAGTAATCCAGTGATAAAATTTTATCACACGCATGAATATTAAATTTACTTATTTTCAAACCGAACAAAGTTTTAAAAAAACTTTACAGTTTATATCCGGCGCTATGCTATTATAATTGGGGCAAACAAATCAGGCAATATCGGTGGTCTGTTAACATCATATGGCTTCTAAAAGGGTCGTAGAACTAAAAAGGTTTGAGAACCGCTGTTGTAGGAAATTCTAAATTGTCCTGGCGTGGTCGCCATGTGAGAAGTGGTTGCAACGTCTATATCAGAATTCATTTTTTTTAAACACGAAAATTTATTAATATAACAATTCACATTTCTAAAACAAATTTTCCTGTTAATTTAATTTAATTATCTCGACCCAAATTAATCTATTAAATTCTTTTCGATTTAATTTTTAAAACCCTGA
>MQRK01212490.1:31928-44564 GCA_001938485.1 Girardia tigrina | reverse complement strand
AAAATGTATTGATGCCAACGGTTCATACTTTGATTAATAAACTTTTGTTTCTGTGAATTTGCACGTCTTTGAAGTTTGTGTCCCAAAACCGCCATTATTTTTCGACCAACTTAATATATCAGGGCTCGGTCGGTCCAAGACAAAAGTTAAACATTTTTTATTTGTTTATTAAAACAACAGATTTATTTTTTTTAATTTAATTTTTTTGATTTTGTATCTTTTGTTATCTTCGCCACTCCAAATCACCACATACACTTACGAATATTTTAAAAAAAATCGCATAAAAAACATATATAAATTCACAATTATTAACATAAATATTCCACAAATACATATATTGATGTCAGGGAATGAAAATAACAGGATAAATAATTAATCTGTTATTTAATTTTTATACATTAAAATATAACATATTTCAAGTAAATCAGCGAGTTATGATTTTTTCTTTACCTGAAAATTAGAATTATAGAAGTTATAATCGTACTTATCCTGACTATAAATAATTTTGAATACATTTTAGTTTTACTATACATTGAAATCATGTTTCAAATCATTTCCTATTTTTCTTCAGCCTCTGATAACTATATTTTTTCTCATTTTAATTGTATTTTGTTTTTAACATGATGTTCAAAGGTTTATGATATGATGAAATTAATCCTCTAATCTCAATTTTTCGAGAAACATAAATCAATTTTTCGAGAAACATCATAAAATTAAAATGTAGGTGTTCTGAAGCATAAATCTGAAAAATCGGAAAACATCTGCGTAGAAAGAATCATTGGGAAGTTAGTTTTGATAATCATTTAAAATGATAGTAGTGAATTATCTGAATTTCGTGACTGACTTTTACCGATTAAACTGATAAATTTCGTCCAAACTCGAGTCTCAATTTTCCCTGAGTGATTTGCATCAGTGAAGTACATAAATTTCAACTTTTAAATCCGGAATATAATTTATTTTATCATTGATATAGCCAGGTTGCATGAATTTAGCCCTATTGAATTTCCTTTCACATATTCTTCACTCTCATTTTATAGCTGTAATTGATTTATTGAGTTAAGTTGAAAATGTTTCATTACATAAATTTTTAATATATTAATTAGGGCTAATAATCATATATTTCCTCTAAAAAATTCATCCATAAATATAAAAAATTATAATTAAGTTATATAATAATTAACCTTGTGAATTTGCGAATCTCTATAAAGTTGATCATTCCATGTCGTTCAAGTTGTACAATTAACTGAAAGTTTGGACATTATTTTATTGAGATTAATAATTTATTATTTCCTTGAAACTTTCTCATTAAAATAATTATGGTCGTGTTTTCTAAAAAGAGCGATCCATTTCCCGCTTTGGTAGGACTAAACAAAATCAAGATTACTAAAAACATTTAACAAGTTATTTTTTATTTACTAAAAGCTACAATTTAATTATATGGCTGGTACTTTTTCGTTTTTGGAAGTTTCTGTTGTGGAAGTCTATATATAGTAAATAATAAAGCATCTCCTATATCAATTTTTTCTAGATTTTGAAAATTTAATCAGGAAAACCAAAGAAAAGCCTATTTCACATAGATAAAAAGGTATGATGAGACCACGATCTTTTTCTGATAAAACAGAATATTTTGATAAATGTTTTATACAAAATTAACTCAGAGATAGATATTTGAAATCATTCTTTGCACAAACACTGCTTAATAAATTGATGAACACTTTCTACAAACACCAAACTTATTGTTTAAGAAAACATTGTTCAAGAAAATAATGAGAAAATTCATCTTTTAAATACTACAAATGCTTTGTCGGTACGCTTTAAAATTCTTTATCAAATGTTGCATCAGTCGTGTCTTCTTCCATGTACTTATTCAGTGTACAAACAATGTACAAAGCTTATTTAAATCGTTCCTCGTTTGTCATCTTGCTATCTAATTTCGCGTTTAAGTTAAATAAATGTCTTGGCATAAATGTCAATTCCCTCATTTTCTTTCTTCTTTCAGTGCAATTTGATTTCAAACGGCCTCAGCAAATGTATACCTCTATGTTTGGTTTTATGTCGAAATGAAAGTTACAATACTCCATTTTTCTTTATATTTTACGTCCTCCAAACTTTACCCATACCATCTACTTGAAAATTGTTTGCATAATGTAATTTAATGTCTGTACTTTCTAATTTCAGTCTATTAGTTTCTCAAAAATCTTCCCATAGGACAAATGCCCACAGTGGATTTTTATGTGTTATGCCAAATTTTTATAATTTTCGAATTCAAGAAATTGGCAAAAATATTTTCAAAAATATTTTTAAAAATTTTGAATTTAATATATAAAATAATCAATTTAAAATAAAAAATTATCAATTTAAAATGAAACAAAATTCCTAGTAAATGAATTCGCTAAAATTCGGTACGCGACTATTTGGTGCCGCCGTTTTGGCATCGCACTTTTTGGAAATTCAAGTTTCTATTTTTATTTAATTTTTTACTTAGTTCTAAAAAATAAAAATTAAATAATTATTTTATGCTATAAATAAATAATTATTATTTTAAATAATTATTATGCTATAAATATTTTTTTTAAAATTTAATATAAATAAAAATAACTCTAAATATGGGTACTGACATTTTGACGCCACCGTTTTGATGCGGGGACATAACGATACCGGGACGTTTCGACGCAAGGAATTAATTTTTAATAAATTTTGAAAAAATTATAAATTAGTATTATTTGACTTAAAATGAAATATTTTTTCATAAATTAGGAAACAAACTTGGCTCGATGTTATTTGCGACTCTGATATTCTATTAATATTTATGGCTCTAATATTAATTAATTAATTTTACTCAACTGGATTTTTGAAAACAAAAAATTTTTTTCTAATTTATTAAATTAGGAAAAACAACAATTAAACAACAATTAGTAAAAATTAAGTAAATCAAAAGAGATGAATAATTTAAAAGGAACTGCTGAGAATTGTTGATTTTGTTTGTTATTAGTTCACAAACAGTGATAGAGTGGAAATTAGTTCGATTTGACCGAAGATGCTTTTTTGCCATTAAATAAATTTTAATTCAATAACATAGAAATCACATGACTCCAAGTTATAATATATAATAATATATAATATATAATAATTGATTTCAATATTTTTAATTTAAGTTATTTAATTATTTACTTTAATTATATATGTATATATAATTATTACTTTACGTAATTAAATTATTGAATAAGTAAAAATAATAATTTAATTAAGTAAAGTAAAATATCAAATCTCCATGAGTTTCTGGAATATTCCAAGAATGAAACCATATATTAGGTTGAGGAATAAGTTCCCGTCGTTTTTTGAATTTTTAATCAATTGGTTGACTGAATTCTTCGAGTCAAGACCGGGCGATTTCTACCAAAGAGGCATTGAAAAACTCGTTGAACGTTGGGAAGAAGTCATGAACAATGTCGGAGATTATATTTGTGATTAATTTGTAGTAACTTTTTTGTTAAAAAATAAAATTTTAATTTTTCAAAAAACGGAGGGAACTTATTCCTCAACCCAATAGATTCTACATTACAACGTGGTTGAACTAAATGCTATTAAAGTCAACCTTAAATTAGAGGCAACATTTACCAATATTGATGATAAACTCTCACATAGAGTCTTCAAGACCAGAAATAGACCAATATTGGAATTAAGATATTATGGACTGGCTCAGTGAAGAAAATGCCAAAATAATAAAGGAAGCTGATGAAAGCTGGGAGAAGATAAGTTTATGGACTCTGGCATCTGTAAATCAAATGGTTATTCATGTTCATAAATACTCCCCAATGAGAAGCAGCTGCTACCGCTTCCCGAATGGATAGTCAAGAAAAAGGCATGTGTCAATGTTCAAAATAATGACAACATGTGCATCTAAATTCATTGAGGATCAACATAACGCATCACGAGTCTCGAAATACAACAATATGCAGCACACATATTACTTCAACTGTATACCATTCCCACTGAGCTTGGATGAAGTCACTAAATTTGGAAGCAACAACAATGTCTCAATTAACATCTTTGGATTGGAGAATGAAAAATTTTATCACTTACTTGTGTGTAAGGAAGAATTGAAAGATCATAGGGATTTGCTCTTGCTGGATGATGAAGAAAAGAGGCATTTCATTTGGATCAAGAACTTTAAGCGTCTATTAAGATATTAAATATCAAAAAATCATGTCAAGATGGAGATTTGTAAAAGATGCTTTACACGTTTTAATGGTGATGAAGCTGCAATCAATTTGGAGGAGCACAAGGCCAATTGCAATAACAATCATTGCATCAGAGAAGAATTTCCAAAGGAAGATTATATTAAATTTAGAGAATATGAAAAGATGCAGAAAGTGCCCATTATCATATATTATCCAAACGTGAAATCCGTATCCATAGCGTAGCAGCACGACAGCATACCAGTATCATATTGTATGTATGTATTTGGCATCGATTATAAGCCATTCCTATACAGAGGTCAAGATGCAGCAGAACATTTTATGAAGCGTATGGAGAATTATTCCCACAGAATTGTGCAGCAAAACAAGTTTAACATGATGATTACATGGCAAGAACAGTGTGAATGGAGCAAGGCAACACAGTGTTATTTGTGTGAAAAGCCATTTACATCAGATAATCAAAAAATAAAAGACCATCATCATTTTACTGCTAAATATTGAGGAGCAGCATGCAATAAGTGCAACTTGGGCTATAAAACATCAACAGATGTTCCTGTTGTATTTCACAATCTTAGTAGATATGACTCTCCCTCCATAGTAAGAGAATTAGGAAAAATTGAAGGGAATATAGATGTTATTCCAAACAATGAGAAATAAATACCAAGCATGTGGGAAGAATTAAACTCCGATTTATTGATTGTTTCCGGTTTATGTCATCATCGCTTGACAGCCTTGACATGAATCTTTCAGTAGATAAACTAAAGAAAACTAAAAAAGTCCTTCCCAAACACATTTGACTTAGTCAAAAGGAAAGGACTTTATGACTTTATAACATCATGGAGATAGCTGGATGAAACTACATTACCAGCTAAAGAGGTATTTAATAATAAGCTGAATGACATTAATGATGCTAATTATCAACATACTCACAATAACTGGCAAGCTTTCAAATGTCAAACAATTGGGGATTATATGGATGTATATCTCATAACAGATGTGCTATTTCTTACGGATGGCTTTGAGAGTTTTCGGTATGTGACACTTAAAAGCCATAAGTTTGATGTAGCTCATTTCTTTACATCACCAGTTATGAGTTGGGCAGCAATGCTAAAATAAACAGCCATATATCTCAAAATCCTGAAAGATTATGATATGATCCTCATGTTGGAAAAAGGAATCCGAGGTGGAATCTATAAGTCTATTCATCGGTACAGTGAGGCTAACAACAAGTATATGGAAATTTGTAATCCATCCAAAACATCCTCTTATATAACATACTTGAATGCCCACAATTAATATGGATGGGCAATGAGTGCTCGATTGTCTTATGACAATTTAAAATGGGTAGATCAACCAGAAGACATCCCAATAAAACAACTGGACCGTCGTAATGGAGATGTGGAAGTGGATGTTGAATATCCATACTTCGTCCATACAAAACATGAGCATTTGTCTTTTCTACCTGAGATCAAATGCCCATCTAATAGAAAACATAAGAAGCTGTTATGTCATTTGGAAAATCGACAGCGATATGTAGTCCACTACATCAATCTCCAGTAGAATATAAGGAATGGTCTCATAATCACAAAAATTCATCGAGCTCCCCAGTTTAGCCAGTCAAAAGCCTTCATCCATATCACTAATCTGAGAACCAATGCCAAAAACGACTTTAAAAAGGATCAGTTTAAACCTTATATTAACAGCTTTTTTAGAAAAAACGATGGGCATTATTGCAACAGAATCTGTCATTGCCGAGAGCGGAAAGATTAAAAACAGGGCCAAGAGAGTTCAACGGGAAACATTAGTAAACAAGATCGGATTCAATGATTATATGAGAGTGTTAATGGAACAAAGTATTATCATATCTGAAATGAGAAAGATTAAAGAAAAACAACATTAAGTTTCCACAGTAGTGATGCGAAGAACAGCATTGACTAGTTTGATGACAAGCGACACATTATGGAAGATGTAATACGGGCACTATCTCATGGACATTATATATTGTGAATGATCCACTTGTATATATTGTACATACTCTGCTCTACCAAAAGTCTTCGGTCAGAAGCATATTTGACTCTTCTGATGTATTATGAGTTTATTGAGAAAGTCATCTAAAATGAAAGAATTATAAGGCTGTCAGTGTCTTAAAATGATAAAATTTATACTGTTCCTGGCCTTCCTATTGGTTGTCTATAAATAGATTTCTTAGAAATGATATGCATGAAGCGTTTTTCTATTTCACTATTATTTACTAAGCATGTCATTACAAAAGGAGCTTACGGACTTTGAGAAGGGCGTCATCTATGGCTGCCTTCTGTGCAAAAAATCTCAGAGTGAATTTGCACAGCTAACTGGTCACCCCAAATAAACAATCGATTCATTTCTCCGAAAGTATCGCAGCACGTACAGTCATAAGAACAAGGAGCGATCTGGCCGACCGAAATGTTTTGGCAATCGTGACCAACGACAGTTTGTTCAACTTTTGAAGCAGAACCGGTGCATGCCCTTGGCGCAGATCACTGCTGAGTACAATGCAGGCCACACACAAACAAGCATGTCTACAGTTCGCCAAAATCTGCATTCCTTGGATTTCTACTGGAAGGTATGTGCAAGAAAACCATTTATTTTAGAAGCCATTCGCATGCGGCATCTTCGTTGGTACATTGTCATGATGTATCTGGACTCCTGCTGATTGGCAGAAAATTATATGGAGCGATGAGTCCCGTTTTACGCTCTTCACTTCCGATGGACGACAATTTGCATGGCGTCGCAGTGATGAACGATTCTATCCTGATTGTGTCCTTCCAACAGTCAAGTACAGTAGTGGCTCTATATTGTTTTGAGTTACTTCACAGTCAATGGTCCTGGCCCATTGGTTAAGTGTATTAACAACATAAATTCCATTGAGTACCGAGCAATCCTTGAACTGCTTTCATTCCTCCCAGAAATTGCCGATATGCTCTTCCAATACGATATGACACCAATCCATACGTCGCACCTCATTAGGGATTTCTTCAAAACAAGTGTCATAAATGTACTGGAATGGATGCCACAAAGCCCCGATTTGAACCCAATCTAATTCCTTTGGGGTGAGGTAGACCGACGCGTTCGTAAAAGGCAGGTGCTTCGACGGAATGCCACTGAATTGGAACTTCAGCTGTGGGAAGAATGGGCAAATATTCCTCCTCAGCTCCTGAAAAATTGATCGATTCTATGCCAAACCGGGTAAGAGCAGATATAAGAGCTAAAGGAAAGTGTACTAAATACTAATTTTTCCATTGCCTCACCTGTCTTCTGCATTCTATTTTGGTTTTAATGTTATAGAATTCATTGCGACCAGTTAAAAGTATGATAAAGCTACTGACGGAAGGCTTTTGATAGGACAGGGTATGTTATATATTTGTTACATCTGTACGTGTTATGTAATTAAATGTTTTTTTATAAATAATCATAATATAATATATAACAATAATATAATATATATATATGTATATATACATATAATATATTATATAACGATATAAAATTATATATATATATATATATATATATATATATATATATCTTATATATATATATATACAAAAATAATGTAATAATAATGGTTGATAAGGTAATTTTGATATTATAATTTTATTTTTCGGAATTTTTTATATATAATTTAGATATATTTTTCTATATTTTTCTATATGTTTCTGTATTTTATATATTATTAATTATTTATATATATAAATATATATATATATATATTATTAATTAATTGATGCATTTAAACAAAATTAAAAAAAAACTTTGTATGTATAAGACATTGATGCAAAACCTATAAATAGTTTACACATTGCACAAATATTGTATACGCATTGCCTTCATATTGCACATATATTCGAAAAATCGATTTCTAATCACTTTTTGAAAATGTTAAAATGGAATCTGATTATTCATATTTAGGTTTCTATCTAAAAGAATGAGCACAATTTTAATATAATGCTTTGTTCTCCATGTGCAGCCTATGCACCCCTGTCCAGTCTGGGCACCGAAAAATCGATTTGTGAATTTTTTTCGAAAATGTTGAAATGGATTTGGACTATTGACATATGGATTTCTATCCGTGTGCACAAGCACAATTTTCATATTGTGCTTTCTTCGACCTCCAAAACCTATGTACCTTCTCCCTTACTTTACAATATAAAACACAATATCTCGATAATCAATTTGTGCACGTTTTTCTGAAAATTTAAAATCGGATTCAGACTTTTTACCTATGGGTTTCTATCAATGTGTGTTAGCAGAATTTTTATATTGTGCTTCCTTCGACCTTTAAAACGTATGTACTTTAAACTTTATTATAGGAAAAATAAATCAATATATCAAAATTCTATTTGCATGTAGAATCAAAATGTGCACCAAACACAAAATTATTTGCACTTTGAAAAATTGTGAAATTTTTCTGACCCCCTGGGGGGGTAGTGAGGGAGAAGGTACATTTTTCCTCTACTATTAACTAAAATTATAAAACCAGCTTTAGAAAAGAGTTGGTACACCTATCTAGAACTGGTGATTCCCAAATTATTTGACAGCTACGGGATATTTAACTTGTTGTGTCGAAAAAAGTGTACGCTTGATAGCCATGAACTTAAGAATTTCATTTTTTACAAATTGTTCGAGAGAGTAAGTAGAAAATAAAAATTTTCAATATTTTTTATTGTTTTTTTAATTTAATGTTAAATATTTTCCTTTAAAATAAAGATAATATTTCTATAATTATGTTATTGTAATAGCTTGCTTTTAGTGTTTGAATTTGAAAATTTATCGAGTCTTTTTATTCAAGAGTGGCACGTAAATACTTATATGTTGCCGACAAGTGCACTAAATTATGATTACATTAAATTACTTGAAATAAATTTATTGATTAATAATAATTATTGATTATAATTATTGATTTCTACTTACTCTCTCTAACAATTTGTAAAAAATGCATCATTTAAAACAGAGGTGTCAAAGTGGCGGCCCTCAGAGGCAAATCGTGCGGTCGGCGTCAGAAGTCTCACAAATCTAAATAGATCCACAGTGTAATTTTACATAAGTGACTAAATTTTCACTAAAAGCATAAACAACATTATTTACATAAATATTAACTGCGCTATATAAGTAACTTTCTGTTTAGAAATCATCAATTCAGATGATGACAGTCAAACCACTTAAACAGAAAACGAATAAACTTTATTTTGCCCAATGAATTTTTGACAAATGAATTTAAATGATGAATTAATGATGAATTATTATTTATTACATGTTTATTTCTCAAACATATTCATTTACTTTGATTATTTTTGTATTCAGTAACAAGTTACATAAACAAAACTTATATAATAGTTAAATACTGCATAATGCAGATGTAGACACTAAAGTTTTGAAAAATAAAAAATTTATTTTTAGTTAGGACGACTAATTTAAACGGTGATTATTGTTGTGTAGAAAAGTTGTCATACACGTCAAATAAAATTATTTACTTTATTCTATTAATTATGTTTATATATACCTCTCTTAATTTGCTATTATATAAAGATTAAATCTGATTGAAAAACACTCTTAACGACTTTTAATATCATCAGAATTTAAAATACTATTAATACAAATAAAATACAAAATTAATAAGTTCATAGAAAACTAATCTTTTGTTATCACAGTTGTTCACACTCAAAACTGTAAAATGAAATGATAATTTTAATTCAACTTATTAAATAAATAATTAAAATAATTTATGTCAATAAACTATTTTGGTGTTGTATTAATATTTGTTTTGTTACACCAATTTTGAAAAAAAACTTGTAAAATAAATAATTTATTAATATATGTTAAAAAAACTCAACTTTATATATTAATTTATCTCAATAAAAATTGATAAAGAATAGATTTCATAAAATGAATGATTAAAATGAAATATTTTAAAATCCACTTGTGAGAAAATTAATTATATTAAAAAAATATTACAAATTAGTTTTTTAATAATTTGTTTAAAGAATTTTATTTTTGAATGATTAATAAATTTTAGAAAAAAATTCTTTACTTTTGCTTTCAAATGTAAGCTAATCTGGAAATCGACCCAATTAACACCATGAAAGCTTTAATCTTTTTAAATGAAATTTAAAATTTTGTTAAAAAATAGCAAATCAAAAAAATTCTTTTTTAAAAATCATATTTGTGCAAAAAAGTCACTAAAAATTTTATGAACAAATTCGGAATTCTATATTTTGGGTCCACAGCTCAAATTAGTTTTCCGATCGAGACGATTGAACTAACAAAATGACTTGCATATTAAGAGGAGCATTATATGTGTTTTGGTACGTTGCAACTGGGAAATTATTACTGTGAAATGCCTAGCCATTCGGTCCGAATCGAAAATTTGTGACCAAATAATTCAGTATAGATTGTTTATGTAGATTGCCTGATCATCGGAACGCAGTTTCTATACCTTAAATCACCAAAAAGTTGTTTTCACACGAGAAAATCATGGAAGAGTAGAATATCTTAAGTAGCGAAAATCAATATTTTTTTAATTTCTCATGACAAAGATATAACCAAATAAACTATATTTAATAAGGAATACAAAAATGTATTTTTTACGAGAAATACTAAAAAGTCATAAAGTTATGATAAATAAATAAATACAAATTTGAATTTATTTTGTTTTTTATTTAAATTATAAATAAAGAATATTTATGGGATAATCGCATATTTATTTTTTTGCAAAACATTACTAATTACGCACTTGGATAGTAAATTTTTTAATATATATATTTTTTCTTGGATGCGAAAAGCATCCATAGCAGTGATTTAGAAATCCATAAGCATTTTCTCTGGTTCAGCTTCGGGAAGTAGTTCTTTAATTTTGACATAAGGCGTATCATTGTTCTTATTTGGAAGCATACAAATGAGCACAACATGATTTATTCCATTGCTAAATTGAAAATAAATGGAATATATCTGAAAAAAACGAAGCGGGACATTTTTTAAAGGTTCCATCTGCAAGCCAAATTTTTGCACGTTTTAAACCATCAATTAAATGTTGTAGTTCTAGAATCAAAATTCGATTATTGCTATCTAAATCAAGATCGCAAACAACAAGATTCTTATATCTCAAAGGAATTTCAAAATTGATTGCCGTAGGTGGAGGAAGAAGAGCATCCGACATGGTTTGTTGCATTTTTGGCGATGACAACGTAAATAACAGGAAATAAAGTTTTTGTCAGGATGGGCCATTTTGACATCATTTTCTAAATTTTCAATTATTGCAGCTTGTGCAGAATTATTATAATTCTCAGAAGATCTTTAACCGTTTGAAATGGTTCTAATTGGTTTTGTAGTTTCTATTTTTAATCATGATTATTTGAACAATTTTTCTAAATAAAAAATTGAAAATATTTAATTTCTTAAAATATTAATTAACAATAATAATTTAAACCATTTAATAAAAACCAAAATAATATAAATATTTTAAATTAATAAAAATGAATTTAATTGAAACTTTATTAATTTTATTTATATAATTAAAAAATATTAAACTTGATTTTTATTGTTAATTTAAAAAATCTAAACTTACCATTTTATTATTTTAATTAGGTTCGAATAATCATTCGCTTTAAATTTTTAAAAAAAATACCAATTTCCATCTGGGTTGAAGAATCACCAATCTAAGTTCAACATACTCAAATTAACATACAGCACCAATACACTCACTCATTCGAACAATTTAAAATATTCCTCACAAATAATATTCAATAAATTATCCTCAATAACAATAATTGATCCGCCCGACCCTCAGGTCGCCCCGAGAATCGGACGGAGGTAGCAGGGTGGCACAAGGAAATTCTGTTCATCAATTGCTGGGCCCATTTTTTGATTTTATTGCAATTTGGTATTCGACACAATCGTTTGATTTCACTCTCGAGTTGTTGAAAACTTTGAGTGTTGTTTATGTTTATATCGGGATTGAGTCGAGAAATATCATACAGAACAACCCGGCATTCTTTAATTAATGAATGGGTTTCGTTAAAACCACTTTCACTTTCTATCAGTGAATCCGTGTCGCTATCTTTAAGAATCTCTTCTTTGGCGGCACAGTTAAGAACAGTCACATCATCTGCAATAACCTCCTCATTCATGTCAATCGATTCACTGTTCACTGCCGGCACTTCCGAATAATCATCGTCCGTCAAATCGGTTACAATATCACTGAGAACGATTCTTTCATCTCCGATTTTCTTTTCGTGATTGACTTTTCCTTTCGGAATCGATAAAATATCAAAAATATTTTCACAATCACTATCTATATCATTATGATCGATATTCGCCGGTCGACCATCGCCACTCCTATTCCCGATCTCATCAATCAATTCTATCAATATCTTCCTGAGAACGCTCTCCGCCTCTGACTCTC
>MQRK01212487.1:32601-44289 GCA_001938485.1 Girardia tigrina | reverse complement strand
AATGTGCAATTTGTGCAAATTTGCACATTTTGCTAATTATAGAGAAAAGTAATCAATATATGAAATTTCTAATTGCATATTCAAATAGAGAATCAAAATGTGCATCAAACACATGATATTGATTTTTGACACTAGTACTTTTAAAGAATTTGATGTATTGATTTTTGCACTTTTGCACATGTGGAACTTAAAGGCACTGTGCTAACACATTAGAAATGTGCGGTACAATGTGCACTATCGATTAGCACTTTAAAAATATCAATTAGCATATTTGGACACCATGCAGTGATCGATTAGCACTTTTTTCTACGGTCCTTAGTTACGGGGTGACGGTTGCTATGGACACGTTAATTGTAACCATGGTTACAACCGCCTTAGATCACTGTATCCGTTGCTAATGAAAAACGTTCCTTGGTTACCGTTACCATGGGAACCGTGACCTTGGTTACCGTCACCAAGTGAACCGGAACGGTTGCTATGGTGATCGCGACCGTTGCTATGGTGATCGCGACCGTTGCTAAGGTGATCGTGACCGTTGCTAGGGAACCGTCGACCAATCAGAAGTGTTTTTAGGTAATCGCAACCGTTGCTAGGGAACCAGGAACCAATCAGAAGCGTTGCTAAGGTGATCGCGACCGTTGCTAGGGTGATCGCGACCGTTGCCATGGTAACCGCGACCGTTGCTAAGGTGATCGCGACCGTTGCCATGGTAACTGGTTACGTAACCATGGCAACCACGGTAACTAGGGACGACCCCCCCCGGGGGAGGGCTAGTGCCGGAGAACATACATTTTTCCCCTACTCCCTTCCATGTGTCGTATGCCGGCCCGTCCAACAGCATAACCAAGTATGAGACTTCTTTTTCCATTAGCCCGTCTACATCGATGGCAAACTCGAATTTGTCGATCCAACATTCGACGTCCTCCCCACCATCAAATTTCTTCAAATTACTGATTGTTTTCATTGCCGCGATAGCTTGTTAAATAAGACGATTTTTTCGATTTACAAACAAACAAATTAGATGATCCAATTAATTAAAAATCAAGTAAAATTATTCAAAATTAAGAAAATTTTAGAAAAATTATTAAATTTAAGTAAATTCAAGGTTAATAAGTTTATTCGTTCTCATATGATGATACAATGGTTGTTACTGAATCGCTCCGCATGCAGAGAAAAAAGTCTGGAAATTGTAAAATTATTGATTAAAAATGCGCACATACAGATATATATTAAAAATGATTTGCGGAAATATCAGCGAGTGTTTATTAATGATTGCCCATATCAATTAACTCAATTTGGTTTTGGAGTGGCTTACGCTCCGACGATCATGAATAGAATACTAGACTTAATTTTAGAAACTAACATTGTAATTAAAAATGGGGTATCTTATTATTTTTAAATATTTTAAAAATTTACTCTAGTTTTTTAATTTTTCTAAAATTTACTTAAATTTAATAATTTTTCTAAATTTTACTAGAATTTAATATTTTTTTCCAAAATTTATTTAAATTTTCTAATTTTTCTAAAGTTTACTTGATTTTTTAAATTTTCTCTAAAATTTACTAGAATTTTCCAATTTTATGTGGTTTCATTTTTCCTTGGTCTCTTTTTCCTGGTCTCTTTTTTACGGTCTTCGTTGAAAGGATAAATGTGATAAAAATACAATTTTTTGAGATTAGAAAAGTGTTTTTTTTGAAAATAAATTTATGATTTGAGTCAAAAAATTAATCTTGTTTTTTTGCGATGAAATAATTTCAAAAAGGAATATATTTCGTTTGATGCCGATAAAATATTTAATGGAGTTCACATTTCAATTTCAAACTTTTCGTAAAAAGTGTTTTCCAATACCGATTCGATCGGCGCTGAATCGTTTCCTCTATTTATTGGAAACCATCGTCAGTGGGCCGCTGGGCTACTCTGTTGATTATGAATTTAAATCAGAATTAAGTAAAAGAAAAGCTGAAGTTCTTTTTGGTTCTAAGTATATAGTGCAGGCACGGTTTACGCAACAATTATTATTTTATTTCTTTTCATTGACTGAAATGGAAAACTAATTAGTGTTAAATATTTATATCATGTTAAATATATTAATTATATCAATGTTAAATATATCATTTAATTCAAATTAAGTTAAACAGAAATTGATTTACGTTCTCCCAATACATTCTTCTGAATCGCACTTTTATTAATTAAAATGACTAATTATTCAAGATTCAAAGGACCATCTTTATTAAATACTTATGGTGTAGAATAACACTCTAAGACCCGTATCTCATAAATTAAAGTAAAACAACGTAGTTGAATCAACTAACATTTACCATTGGCTCAAATTGGTGCCAAACATTCTCTAAAACGGTCACGTTTTCCCCATCTATCACTAAAGTGGCGACCGACTCACTACATTAATCACCCTATCAAAGTCAACGAAGCTCCTCGAAATGCACTAAAACACATGTGATAAATATATCGATCAATAAAAGTTCGTTTTCGTTATTTCCGTTCAATGGAAAAATGAGTACTAAAACAAATATATTCCAACCAAAAAAGATACGAATCAGTCAACCGATAAAAACATTGCAAAAATATATATATTAAACAACGACAAATGATCCATATGAAAAAATAAGAACATTTATAACTCAAACACATTCATCATATTGAAATAATAACTGAAATATCCTTCCAAATAAATTGTTTAATTATAGTATAAATTTACTACTTACAATTTTGAATAGATATTAATGATAATAATATTGTTAATAATAATACTTGATAAAACATCAATTCTAATTTTTTTCAGGCCTCTCGATCAAAAATTTGTATAATTAAAATCAAAAAGTATATATGAGTAATAAATTTGATTATTTTATAACTATGATTTATTCGGTTGACTATTTTTAGAATTAGTACCACCAGTAATAAGTTCATGCAAAACGTTTCGAACACTTTCCTTATAAATATATGTCATTGCAGACCATCCCGTGACGATGATCAACCCTATGACGCAGGCCGTGATGATCAATCTCCGGGCACAGTCACTTTTCTTACGGAATCGTTGCATATCGTGAACGCGATAGTCAGTGTAACTACATACTGAGAGGATAAGTGCTGGTAGGGAGCAGCAATAAGTGACTGGACAGCACAGAAGAGCAAATAGACTGCATATGATAGGACACTTATCAAATGGTTGGCCCATCGGAGGTTGGGAAAAATCTCTCACTACTATTTGCTGATTCATACTTGGGTGTCGAGGAGCAGGAATTGGTATGTAGCCAGCTCCAGACATTGTTCCACTTGGGATCATACCAATCATACTTTGATTATCTGAAGGAGTGCTTTGGAACGACATTGGAATGTGTGTTGAAGATATTTCGTACATATCCGATTTATTGTGCATTGCTCAATACTTAATATAAAATTTAAATATTAAAAGGTTTTTATCAAAATTTTCATTAATAAATCTAAAGAAATCGTCAAACTAATTTACAAAAAAATATATACCAAAAATTAATAATATATTTTAGGATTTAAAAGTAAAAGTTTTAATGAATAAAACAATTTCTAAATGCTGTTTTCATATCACTGGGTATCCCTATCACAAATTGCATTGATTTATAAAACTCAATGTCTTTCAATAAACTTACATTCCCCTAATTAAATTTGCAAATTCGTTCATGTACAAATAAAGTACTTCATTCAAGTTTATTAACATTACCAAAGCATAAAACTAGCGTTTCGAAAGTATTTAATGGTATGCCTTATAAAATATTTGAGATTAAAACATGGAATAGGCAATAAATTTCAAAACTCACAAAAAAAACATTTTGACAAAATTTGGTCAGCCCAGTTCACGAAGAATATTTTTCCAAATACCTTTAAAAAATCAAGACAAAAGTACTCTAAATTATTAAAAGCACAGTATAAGTATACATAACGCCACTTTAGTACCCACAAAAACAAAAAAAAAAAATAAATGAACAAGTCAAGATTTCCACATATTTAAACTTGATTTTCTTAAAATATTTTGGTCAACTCTATTTTTACTTTCATGAGTTAAATAGTCGATCTTAAATTTACATCCTTAAAAATTTAGAGAATAATGATTTTCTAAATTTTCAGACGAAGATAAGATAAAGTAAGTCAAGAAAATCTTAAGTTTTATTTCATTTCTCAATTAAGTACCTTGAGAATATTTAAGATTTAAATTATATTTTACTGAAAAAAATAAAAAAAAACTAAGCAAAATCTAATTAAAAAGAAGCCCCATTTCATATAAGTCTGGTCAATTCTCCAGGGACAAGTTTCATCATACAAACGTTCGTAATTGAAATCCTTTTTTAATTATGTATTTCGATTCATTATGCAAATAAAATAATCAAAGAACATCTTACAATTTGATAAAAAGTGAATCACGAATAAAATGACTTTTTATACCAAAATATTTGTCTTTTTATACGAACAAATTAACTATTGAAATTTAAATATAACGAATCAGATTAACCCTTCATTATTTGCGTCGATGTTTGCAACATGAGTTCGTATCTTTTTCTTTACAACATCTTTTTTTCGTATAAATAAGGTTTCAAATCGTCGCAGAAATAGTAAACGATACATGTAATATTTTTTCTCATAACTATGTATTGCTTTTGAATCACATCCAGGAACAAATTTTGGACCTGTGTCATCTTTTTGTAAAAGTATATCAAGACCCACTCGGTATAGGGGACCGTAAATGATTTACTCTAAAATTTTGCCTCAATATCAATAATAACATATATTGAAAGATAACTCACTTTTAGTTAAAAAAAATTATCTAAGTTGTAACAAGTTCTTATAGAAAAGAATAATAATAAAGTAATTGTACAAAATAAATAATTATTAATTATTATTGACATTTTTAAACTAATTACATTTTTCTTCTTCGTAAGCAAGCATGATACACTATAATTACATACTCTAAGCACTTGAATTTATTACTTTTGTAGTCACAATAGTAGCAACTTCTGATGTTCTTTCATGACCTGCAACCGTCTGATCATCTTGAATGTTTTTATGTGTTGTTTTACATTTATTGGTATACTTTCTATAAGTATCCGTTCACACAAATGAGTTTGCAACATTTCCATCGTTAATCTTCTTATAAATTCTCGACAAATGTCTCGCTTAATTGAGTTGTAAAATGTATATATATATATATATATATATATATATATTATAAGTAGTTTATATTTATTTTTAATGTGTTTTTTTAATTAAAATGTTTTAAATTTTATATTTGTTAAATTTTAAAAACTATGTTGGCAAAGTAGAGTTCTGTCTGCATAAAGAATGGATATAAAAATTTTAATTTTTTGATTTACTAGTTACTAGTTTGAATTATTAAATGTTAAATAACTTTTAATCAAGTATGATAACTGGCACTGATGGAGAAATAAAGAATAAATGCCAGAAAACAATTCAGGGTTTAGTGTTAATATATAAATAAAAGTAATAATCATGAATTTCTTAACAAACATAATGACAAAAGAGGTTTCCTAAATATTATTTTTTGTAATAATTAAATAAAAATACTTAAACAATTAAATATGTATATATTTGATACACTTTGAGTACAATTTAATGGACATCAAAGTAGTACATGTAATTTTGTGGTCCAAGAGTTGAAACGAGAAAGCCTTTAGTAGGAAGTACAATAAAAGATATTGATGGATATCTCAATTTACGCTTCTATGAGATACAAACACTGTTTACGTTAATTAAATCTTAATAAACGGACAGAATATAATCTGTCAATAATTAATTTGATGTAGATTTTAAAATTTTACAAGGGCGTAGCTAAAAAGGGGATATAGAGGATTGATCTCCCCTCCGAAATATTTTCAAAAATTTCCCATACTAAAAATTTAATAACATTTACTAAATATACTGAACATTTGTTTCCATTAAATGTTTTCTATTTAATAAAATTCATGATGGTTTAAAATTTAATAAAATTCAGATTGTTAATTTGGAATTTCATGCAGAAGAAATCATTTTTTTAATATTTATAATTTTATTTAATTTGAATTAATTAACACTTACAAAAATATTTTTATAAAAATATTGTTAGTAAAAATTTTTTTCTGGTTTAATAAAATTTGATTTCAGCAAAATCATCATAAAGAGGCTATATAATATCACCGATTTCTTTTCTCCGAGACCAAAGAAGTCCAAATTCATTTCTGCACACAGTATTAATTCAAATTTAAACTCAGTATCGACTTCAACTTTTATACTATCTTAAACAAACTTTACATGGAGCACCTAACTCAAATCCTGACGTAAACACTTAAGATCCTTTCAGGTTTAACTATTGTTTAGCCATTTCAATAAAATATCAGTATTTGAGACATTGATTTGTACACTCAACGAAAGGATGGAATATTCAGCCATTGTGAGAAAACAACGTCACTGTTGTCCCCATGAACTTCTGATTCCTCCTATATTTTCCCTTTCAGTAAAAGAAATTTACATTTTCAAAAATTTTGGTTTGATAAATAGCCATGGTTGACTTTTTCTCACATGCTACAAGATGCATTTTGTAAAATGTGTCGTGTTCACTCATTAATTCAATGGAAATTGATGAAGCCAATCATTAAAGCGCCTTGTTTGTGATCTCTTTAAGCAATGAAAGGATTTAAGTGAACATTTTCGAAGACAAAGTACCATCAAGATTGCTCTGTGAAAGCGTGATTCTTTTTAGAAATCTATACAAAAGGTAAACTAGATATTTTTTAAATAATCCAATAGTCAAAGTCTAACAATCAGAATCCCCATATCTAACAGTATGCGTTGCTCACGCTAAATTAGTTTTGAGCCTACTTGATCGATCTCATCAGCATAGTCAAGAAACTTTTTATAAAATCCTTTCCCACGCGGATGTACTTTTAGCGTTTTTTTTCAGTTATTGCTGGAATCACAATTCCTAGGGCTACTCAGCGCACTTTGTGTTAACATTCTCAGTAGTTCTCATCGTCAGAAGACTATTATACGACGACTGTGATATTTTCAACATATTTTCAATAATTGAAGCTCTCATTCCTTTCTACTGTCATAAAGCTAACCATATCAACTTCGAAGTGCTTGGCCAATTATATGAATTTTATGTCGATAAACGGCAATTAACATTGTAATTTTGCATTTTCTCGGAAAAGTGAGTTCAGTATTTCTCCAAAGACCAGATAACGACCGCGTTAGTAGCTTTTCGTCAATGTGATTTTAGCTTTTTTTCCAAATAATAAGAAACTTCTACAAATTTTCCTCACTCTTCTAGTGAAAACAGCTACAGCCGAAAAAATTTTTCGTAATAACCCGAATTAAAGCAAAAATATGAAAAGTACTACGAACAACAAACGACTTAGTCTGCACTAAAGAAACTAGTACGTTTCAGTCAGTGCTGACGAAGTACTGAAAGAATTTGGTAAATGCCAACGACTTCTGGACATTTAATTATAAATTTAGCTCGTCTTATCTGTATTTAATTCTTTATTCCTTACATTTTTTTTTGTAGAATACACAGTAATTTATACATTTGTATGTCCAGCCTCTCTTCATTTTTGTTAAACAATAAACAATATGGAAATGCTATTTAACTGGACCGAAAATTTTGACCGTTTCAGTGTGTGTATGTGTGAGTAATTATGTGTGTGCGAAAGTGTGTGAGTGTGGCTGAAAGTATGTCATGTTCATCAACGAAATAAAACCCTGGCTACGCCCTTGAACACACGCAATATTAACGTGACAGATTTAGTAATTATATTTAATTATTTTTACGTATGACAATGGATGTAATAGTACATTAATGCACCTTACTGACTCAGTCAATTATTTAGGCTATATAAAAAGTTTTTGTCATTTTTGGATAATTAATACTGTCAATAAAGTCACTAAAAGCAATAATTCATGATTATTTATTTCGTAATTTTGATTATTTTATTTTAGAATTGCTTAAAAATAAATTTTCAACTTTCATTTTCCTTTATTTGAAATAAACTAGTTTGCTTTCTTTAAACAATGTAAATTATTTTAAATTTACTGTTGGATAAAATGCATTGTATATTACACAGATCTTTATTTATCCCCGTCACCCATGGAAACAAGGAAATTATTATCGTTTCCCATTGAAAGCAACACTATATTGGGTCTACGAAATTCTAGAGACAGTGTTTCGTTAAAGACACGGAGGAATACGCTTAGGCATTCGCCAGGACAGGTCAAGGGGTTCTTCAGAGATCACATATGACTATGGCGTCGCAGAAATTTGGAATTACATTTAAATTAAAAAATAAATCATTTCTATTGAAATATAAATTATTGGAATAAAATAAGTTTATTTCATTTTTCCTAAAAAATTAAGTGAAAATACAATAAACTTCCTTTCCATTTTCACAAAATTCCATTCTCACAAACCAACCATTGGCAGCTATCGATAGCAATTTGAGAAAACGAGAAGTTTACTCTATCGTTCCGTACTTTACAGGGTAATGATAAATAAAACAACTGACAGCAAACAAAAAGCTAATCTTTCAGATGAAACGTAGTACTAGTTGAGTATATAGTGTGGATTGAACCGATGATAAGATTGATATCTTGACACGTGACGTCTTATTTTTATCCCTTGTATATAGATTTTACTTTTTTATAACTATCATCTATACTGACGCGAGGTTTGCGCACCATCTGTTATTTAATTTGTTTACAGAGCTTGATATTATCAGTTCATAAAAAGTGTTTTGGGAATTTAAAATTGATAAAATATTGAACTAAGAATTTGTCTCAAATTTTGCATTGCAAATAGAAATTCGAGTGCCGAATCACTAGAAATGTTACGGTAGGTTTATGGTAAATAGATTATATCAAAAGCATGTGTGTATGAGTGTTACAACACATTCAAAAGCGATTGAGATGTGGTGGAAGATTTACCTTGCTCTGGTGGGCTAACAACCTCTACAACTGAAGTCAATATCGCTAATGTGGAAAAAATGATGAGTGAAAATCGTCATTTAAGTCTGAGAGAGATAGCCGCTGAACTTTCTGTGTCTCAAGAATGAATTCATTCAATTGTAAATGATTTTTTGCATGAAACACGCTGCTGCTCGACTGTTCCAAAAGATTTGAATTTTCAAAAACATCTCTATCGTGTTACTGAAGACATGCTGAAATTAGTTAATTCTGACCCGACATTAACGAAAGCATTACAACTGGTGATGAGACAAGGGTTTTGGAATTTCACATGTGATTCAGTCAACAAGTTTCAAAATGGCGATTTCCAACAGCATCGAAACCGAAAAATCTACGTTAGATTAAATCAAAAATGAAAATAATATTAATTATTTTCTTTGATTATAACGATGTAGTGCATACTAATTTTTTCTGGAAGGTCAGATCGTAAAAAAAATAATAATATCTAGGCGTTATGCGGCGTTTGAGAGGCGAAATTCGTCGAGTATAGCCAGATTTAAGGAAAGAAAATTCATGGATTTTACAACTCATAAGAATACTTATTGATAACGAATTTCTGAACAAAAATTCAACAAATATTATCAAACA
Organism: Girardia tigrina; assembly: GCA_001938485.1. NCBI lineage: Eukaryota > Metazoa > Platyhelminthes > Tricladida > Dugesiidae > Girardia > Girardia tigrina. The sequence continues at coordinate 34,701 of MQRK01212487.1, read as the reverse complement.
ACCCCCCTATTCTTCTGTTACGGCTCCGGTTGACTTTTTCTCCTTCCAAAACTGAAATTATCACTTTGAGGTAGCCTTTTCAGTCAATAGGAAGCATTAAAGAAAATGTGCGTCAAGAACTTAGGTCGATTCCAGAAAATGAATTCCGAATATATTTTTATAATTAATTATTAAAATTTTGATTATTCATTGGCATAAGTGTATTCCTTCAGAAGGCACCGTTTTCGAAAGCGATACAATAAATGTGTTTGATTAATAAATACTTTGTGTTTTATTGACCAATTCCCAGTTCTTAAACATATACAGTTCAGCTCATAAGTCTGATATTTTTTTATTTTTTACTATTTTATCCATAACTTACTCAAAATCTTATCGAATGTCATTAAACTTGGTAGAAATGTTAAAAATAATGGTATCTTTCTTTTAAAACATTAGGCCTTGCATTTCATCATTTTGTTTTAATAATCTAACGATTTATCATAAAAGTACGCCATATTCATAATTTTACTAGTTTTTATATTTTTGTTAACAATGACGTTTAAGACAGAAATTATTTTATTTATATTATTATTTTATTTTAAACTTATAATTAATGTTTTGTATAGTTTTTAAATGTTTAATCTTAGATATTGATTTTAGAAATGCCTAGGATCAGTGACCAAATAAAAGATTTGATTGTGAAAAAAATGAAAGCCGGTTATAAGCAGATTGAGGTTGCTGAAGATCTAATGCTGGGACAATCAACAGCCCATTACATCTGGAAAAAGTACCTAAAATTTGGAAGCACTACTGACGGTAAAAGGACTGGTAGACCTATAAAAGCAACCTTGCGAGAAAGAAGAAATCTTTGTCGTACCTCCAAAAGAAACCCGTTTCTTTCAGTCGCCGAGATGTATAGACTCACAAATGGCCCAACAGAGTTATACAAGGCTACAGTTAAAAGATATTTAAGTAGAGGAGGTCTTTGTGGACGTATTACAGCAAAAAAACATTTATTAACAAAATTAATATGAAAAAGAGAGTGGCTTGGGCCAAGGCATATTCAGTGTTAGACATTAGTACATGGAAGAAGATGATTTATTCAGATGAGACAATTATTGAAATGTTCAGTTCACGTCGGCAATATGTCCGAATACCCAAAGATTCAAGGTTTTGTAACCGCTACGTTTACAAGACGGTTAAACATCCATTATCCATAAGGGTATGGGGTGCCATTAAAGGTGATGGTGCTAAAGTCCTTGTAAAGTGCCCTAAAAGAATGAAATCTTTGGGATATCAAGCTGTTTTAAAAGAAGGCTTGTTAAAGATTTACAATACTATATCTGTATTCATTTAAGATGGTGCGACATGTCATACGTCGAAGTCTACATCAAAATACATTGAAAAAGAAAAAGTATGTGTTATTTCAGATTGGCCCCCACAATCGCCGGTTTTGAATATTATAGAGAATATCTGGTCTAACATTAAAAGAAATATTGGCAGACGTAATCCTCAATCAGCTAATTTATGGACTTATATACAGGAAGAATGGGAGAATATTTCAACCTCAGATATATGACATTTGTATGATTCCATTCCAAGACGATTGAAAGCCGTTCTTCTCGCCAAAGGTTCGCAAACTAAATACTACTGTATACATTTATGTCGTATTAAAAAATATCAATAGTTATTTTTAGTATTGTGTTCTTATTTCTTTAAGAAAAGCAGATAATCTGTAATTTTATAAACATTGAAAATTTTAACTTTATGTAATTCTCAGTGTGTATTGTTACGTAATTAAAACAAAATGATGAAATACAAGGCCTAATGTTTTAAAAGAAAGATGCCCTTATTATTAACATTTCTACCAAGTTTAATTACATTCGATAAGATTTTTAGTAAGTTATGGATAAAATAGTAAAAAATAAAAAATATCAAAGACTTATGAGCCGAATTGTAGTACTTATATAGTACTTATATATAGTAGTATATATAGTACTCCCCAAGTAATTCACGATTTAGTAAAAAATAGAAAAAAAGTATACAATTATGGAAGTCAGTGTAGTACTTATATATATATATATATATATATATATATATATATATATATATATATATATA
>MQRK01212485.1:3425-18071 GCA_001938485.1 Girardia tigrina | reverse complement strand
AAAGAAAATGGTGTGAACGAACAATTTTATCAAGTATGTAACTTAGAAGCCAAATTTGGACGTAAGGTTACAAACGAGGAAAGATTCAAAAGAGCCATGGAAATTATGAAAATTGCAGAGAAACCAAAGATTGTGGATATTGTTAAAAACATCAAGGAGTTTTTATGGCGGATAAATGGGATATCGGATGTACGACGATGATTAAACATAGAATAGACACGAAAGGACCTCCAATTAACCTTAGACCACATAGACAACCAGTTAATCTTGTAGAAAAGATCGATGAGACTATTAAGAATTTGTGGGAAAACAACATTATTAAGAAATGTAATTCACCATGGAATACACCGATGATTTGTGTATGGAAGAAGGAGAAGAATGATGTTAGAATTTGCTTGGATTTTTTTTAGACAGCTAAACCTAGTCACGGAGAGACAGGCATTTCCTATGCCAAATATGATAGAAATGATGGGCAGCTTGTATGGAACCAGATATTTTACATCAATCGATTTAGGCAATACATACTACCATGTCGAACTAGAGGAAGATTCAAAGCTAAAAGCAGCATTTTCCACAAAGCTAGGACAATTTTGCTTCAATAGAATGCCGTTTGGTATAGCAGCGGCACCGGGAACGTTTCAAGAACTCATGACAAAGGTGCTCGGAGGCATAGAATAGTGGTATATCGGAGGCAGTGGTATATTTAGATGAAATTCTGATATTTTCAAAATCGTTGGAACAACATTATCAAACTTTGGATAAAGTATTGGAGCAAATCGGGAAAGCAGGTTTAATAACTTCGTATTATTTAACGCAAAAAAATAAAATTCAATTGTTTTTTATTTACAAAAAAAATAAAATAATAGAATAACTAATGTCAAAAAATAAAATAACTGTTTTTTTATTAATCCCCAACAAATTAAATAATATTTGTACATTGTGTATAATAAATAAATATTTGAAAATACCGTGCAAATCTTATTCTTTTAATTTCTATTTTACAAAGATCACCTCGATACACCAACAAAATTTTCACAAATTACAAAACTATCACTAATTTTTATTACCGAATATGCATGTAAAAAAAGTGTGTAATTTGTCTTCTAAGAAAAATTTACTCATCTTAATTTTATTCTGATATTTCACGTTTTTTTCATATATTTATTACACAATTAGTTTTACAATTCAGGATTGTATTTAAAAAAAATAGTATTTTTCAACAACTCTCACACAATGACTTGTCAATCTATCGAAAAAATTATTCATAATTTTTTTTAAATTCAATTTTAAAATTTATTTCAAAATAATACGATTTATTTCCATAAAATTATCAGAAAAAAAGAATTAAAAAAACTTATTTTATGGAAAAATCAAAGAAAAACAAAAAACAAACAATTGCTATAAGATCTCCAATTAATAAATACGGTTTGTTTTAATAAGTATCTCTATGGTCGTTAACACGTGCTCGAGGTTTTGCTTTAACGAGGGATTCTGCAGCCGTTGTTTAACTGCAAAAGACGGACAGTATTCGTTTTGTTTGTTGTGTACGTGTCATAGATTGTGGACTGGCTTTCGATGTGAACACCGAGTTTACGATAAATTTGTTAATTCGCGTCATAATATCTCCAATGGCAATATTTGCCTGATAATTCTCTTGTGTCTGATCGTTTTGTTGACGATTATTTATGTCGGTTATAAACAGTTAAAGCGTCTGAAAAATATTGATAGGAGCAATAGTGTGGAAATATTGTTATTATAGTTAATTTTGGAAATCAAATGTTTTTTTTATATTTATCGTTTTCTATTAGTAATATTAAAATAGAAATTGAATAATGTGAACAAATAAAATATTTGGCTGTTAATTCTTTGATTTGTTATTTATTATCGAAATATTTTGACATTGTTTTAATTCCGCAATTTGTGGGTTATTATTTTAATAGACCCAAATATAATTCTATTTACAAGGTATTAAAAGACGACGCGTTTTGAGGTAACAATCTCATCATCAAGTCAATCTACTAACTTATGCGAAAAAAATAATTAAAAGACATTTAATCAATAAATCATGTGATTACAATGAATTTATTTTATTTTCCTTAAAACAAATGTACGTCAAACACGATCAATTCCATCTGGCAAGTCAACCATTGGCAGCTGTCGATTGCCATTTGAGAAAGCGATGTTTTATTGTTCTGTACTTTACGGGGTAACAGACATCCGTAATTTCGGATTGTTGTTATTTTGATGTGAAGGCTAAAATTGAGCGGATTACATTGAGTGTGAGAAGTTTCATCATAAAAAGACTAGCTTTTTGTTGGCTGTCAGTTGTCATCTCTATCATGTCTTTGTTACCTTGTAAATTAAGGAACATTAGAGTAAATGTTTCGTTTTCTGAAATTGCTATTAATATCTACTAATGGTTGGTGTACGGAAATAGAATTTATCGCGTTTGATGAATTTTTGCTAAATATTTAAGGAAATTGAAGTAAATTCATTTTAATACAATGATTGATTGATAAAATGTTCTTCTTAATTAATTGTTCCCACATAATTAGTGATTTTAATGATTATCGTGACCTGATGATGGGAATTTTTAGATCTGCTGACATAAGCAAGCAGTGATCACGTCATCAACGAATAGTTGTGTCCTCTAAACACACTCAATAAGGTTGTCGAGGAATTCGTTCACGTAATTATCTTAGGATCTAAAGATCTGATGTATAGTGTGTCAGAAACCACTCTCTCCCAATAATTATTGAACTAAGCAAAGTATTTTAAAATCATTGATGTTAATATTTCCGTTCGAATTGCAAAGCTTTCTGTACTCTACAATATTATTTCCTACCATGTTACTGCCATGTTCTCGTTTGAAGAGATGATGTGATGTCCCTCCAATATATGTGGCATGGCACCCATTGCATGTAAATTATATGCGAGATCCGAACACAATTTAAATAAGGTTGGACATTTATTACAAAATATATTTAGAATTTTTTTATTTTTTAGCTACTTCATATTGAAATGTACTAAGCGTAGATACCATGTTTCTCCAAGTATAAGACCTAGTCCAAAATTTAAAGGCGTTTTTTGGGAATATTAATATAAGACTGTCTTTTATTTCAAGAAACACGGTACTACAGGACGTAAAGGAATTCCCTCTCTATGAACTTTTGGAAATTCATAAAGTTTCCCTGGTTTAGGACTAACAACTCTTAAACTATTACCTAACTTTTTATCTACATTTTATTTTAAACTAAATTTGATTACTAAAAAGCAACTTTTATTGATAAAACATTTTAGAAATTTAATCGGCAACTGTTTCAGCCACAGCTGGAGTTGTTCATGAGGCTTCTTCAGTCGCTTCGGAACATTTTTTATTTTCTCTTTTAATCCAGTGGATTACACTGACCAGTGTTGTGTGCATTCCATGTACTATAACAATATTTGAGATTGGATAAAACACACATGCGCTTCATGTTTCTCTTCGTTGCGCTCGGTAGTTTCATAGATAATAACACTTCATCTTTTGTTCAGGTTAGGATCCTAGACACCCAAAAACGATTATTCCACGTCGCATTGTCCAACTTCGTTTTTATTGTATCTTTTCACGTTTCAGAATCTTTTATTTCTTTTCATTTTTTATCTGAGCATCATCGAGCATTTTCATCATATCATCAAGTGTTTTAACCAAATCTCTTTTGAACCCTCCTTTTAAATTTGGAGATCATTTCGGCTTTTCGTAGATGACCCTAAGTAATCTCGATCTTTTGTAATTTTTAAGATAGGCTTTTCTGCAAGAAGCGCTTCTATTATAATTGTCTCCACTGCATTGTGTCGACCGATTATTGGAGGATATCTCTTTTGGACAGGCAGAATATGTGTAATTGGGTGTTGGTGTTGCGTACTAAAAAGCGAGACGGGGAAATTCGCTCGCCGATCGATAAGGCTTACCGTATTTTAGTGGCGTTCGCACTTTCGAAGGGTCGCCACCACACCCGCACGGACCGTTATCCAGACGATGAAGGATCGTGATTCGGTCATTTGTGACAAATCGGAAGCGCTATTCCCGGAATGATCGACTGAATTGATCGCCTGGTGGCTGTTTTCGTCACGGATTTTCGACAACACCAGTACGATCGTGTCGTCGATCGATTGCAGATTCACTGAAAGAATAAACAATCCCAATAGCTCTTCGGCTCTTCGCTTTTTCGACATCAAATATTTCGAATTCGATCCGGCGGTGATTATTTTTCGATTGTTATTGGAATTGTTGGCGCTATCGACCGAGGAAGAAGCGATCGATGTCGACGAGCAGCAATCGGAAAACAACTCCATCCCGACTAAAAAAATAATGTATCAACCGTATCGAGCTAATACAATATTTTTTCTTGTTTGGTAATTTGTCTGGGACTAAACCCACTCAACTATAATCTTGAAGTTGAATGGATTTAGGTAATAAAAAATATTACAAACGAACTATCAAGTTAGAAAGTCAAATCAAAAAAAATATAAGTATAATTACTTGAAAAAAAATAACTGTATTTGTTGCAACATACATAAACGGCATTTAACAATCATTTGCATAAACTTCCTCGGTAAGTAATTGCTTTAAATATTTCAATCTATATTACTATTGATTTTTTTAGTTAATAAATTTATATTATGATTAATAATGAAACGTTAATAGAAGTAATATAAAGAAAAAAGTCTGGATGAAGGCTTGAATAAATAATTTACTTAAATTCGTAGGTCATAATTCCTCGATTTAATCTTTGTGATTTAAGGAGGTACGATTTTTGATTTGGATTATGTTCTGTTGAGTAGCTTTCTTTCTTGGGCGAACTATTTCTTTTTTAGTGATATACCAGTTTTCTTAATCTGTGGTATTTAAGCTGGGTACTAATTTATTCCAATATTATTTGTATTATTTATCTGAGAAGTATATCCAAATAATTTCACTGGTTTGATATAAATTACTGCAGAAGAATGACAAAGTTATATAAAATGTATAGAAATTGGTAGGTAATTCATTTTTGGCTTACACAATTTAATTTATTAATTCATATTATTAATTCTGCAATTGCTTCATTTGATCGCACATTTTTTCTTGTTCTTGAACGTTTTCAATGAGTCTCAAATTGTTGGCCTCTAACTCACTGCTTACGTCAATGAGATCTTGAGGATTCTCGAACAACAAAACGTCTTCAAAAGTAACCGTTTTACAAGTAAAATGTATAGTAATAAATCACACTCCTCATACACAGGAAACCCTATATACAAAGAACAACTAATCAAGCCGAGACTTTGTACAAAAGCAAAAGAAAGAAAATCACATACACACACAAAGCATACGAAAGTAGTGTTTCACACCGACTATCGGACCACCATTCGTTAAATACACAAACCTTTTTCGCGGAATTCGCGGCGAATGGAAGCGGGTCATTTGACCAATCGATTTGACTCGCGCGTTTGGTTGATTCTTCACTCGAATAATCGATTGATCTCGGTTCTTCATTGTTTGGATGAAATATATCGGAGATAAATTTCATTTTTGGCGGATTCAATGGATAGTCCATCGGGAATGATCCGGGATTCACATTCAATCCCCGCGCAAATGCACCATTTAAACCGTCGGTCAAATCGTTTTGAATCGATCTATTGACAGCGGCGATCGATGAGGGATGAAAAGCACTCGTATATGCACCGCTATTGACTTGCGAACTTTCTGAAGAGAAATTGATCAACGAATTTCAGTTATTTTGACGGATATTTGCGTTCGATTTATCATTAGTCAAATAATTTTCACCCAATAGAATTGAAAATTAAAATTTCATAATATTTATTTACAAAGGAAATAAATTTAAAGAACGCGATAAATAATTTGTATTATTAAGACACTACAAAGATTAATTAATTAAGTTTTGATAATGGTTTTTTTGATCAATTAAAAATTTTCAATTGTTTTAAATTTTTTAATGCGCATCTGAATTTTTCAGTTTTTAAAATTTCAGGGGTTGCAAATCCAATTAAGAAAGTTTTTAAAAATTAAATTACATATCACTTAAAAAAACTCTTAATTGGTTGCTACTGCTGATGCGATTTAGTGAACAATAGTGAATTCAGTAGATGCTCTGCGTGAAGGACAAACGATAAAGTTTGCAGCCTTATACGGAATAAAATTAGTTTGCAAGCTGTTTATTTTTGCATTATGTAAAAAACTCCATTGCACATTGTTAGAAAAGCTGTTTGCAGCCCAAACTTTGTCAAAATTTGAATCCATAAAATAAAATTTATTTTACAAAAAAATGTTGCTTTTTAAATTTTAGCTTCTTGATATTTCTGAATATTTAAACAAAGTTCTTTTTTTAGGAGTTTTAATTTTACAATTTTCTAAATTTAACCGCATTATAAATATGTATATAATAAATATATATATAATTTTAATAAGCGTTTTTTTAATGTGTATTTATTATTTTTTTGTAATTAACGACTTTAAAATATATTGAAATTAAAATATCTATATTAAAATACAGCTACTATTCCTTACATTCATTATTCAGGCTTCCATCAGATAATATTTTGTGATTCGTATCATCAAACGACAAAACTACTGTGGAGATGCCTTTTGCTGTTTTGTGTGTCGAGGCATTAGGCGAGTTACAATTGCGGACTCATACCATATGCCACTAACTTCGGACATACTCCAGCGATTAAGCGCTTACACCGTCTTCCCCTCTATCGATCTGGCTAAGGCTTATCATTAGATACCGGTGCATAAAGACTCCATTCAAAAAGCCACTGTCACGAAACCCTTCGGTTTATTTGATTAATGCAGGATGCCATTTGGTTTACGAAACGCATTGCAAACGTTTCAACGTCACATTGACACGGTGTTGCATGGCCTATACAACACAGTGGCCTACATCGAAGACATAATTATTGGATCTCGAAATTACGTTGAACATCAGACTCATCTCACGAACGTGCTCACGAGGCTCGACACTCATGGCCTCAAAATCAAACTGGAAAAATGCCAGTTTTCTCAAACGTGCGTTCAATTTTTGGGACACGTCATCTCCTCCAATGGCATCAAACCTCTAGATAGGCGCATCAAATCTATCAAAGAATTCCCAAAGCCTCAAACGGTAATCTCTCTCCGAAATTTTCTTGGAATGCTCAATTTTTGTCGAAAGTTCATCCCAAATCTTTCAGCTCTGAGATCTCCGCTTTCTACGATTGCCACTGGTTCCAAGAAACAGCACATCAAATGGTCCAGCCAGGCTGATGATGCTTTCGACACAGTATGAAGCATGTTGTCAAACCACTGTTGATTGCCACTGGTTCCAAGAAACAGCACATCAAATGGTCCAGCCAGGCTGATGATGCTTTCGACACAGTATGAAGCATGTTGTCAAACATTTCATCTCTGAACTTTCCAGATCAGACACTGCCAATCTCGCTCACCACCGATGCATCCAACATAGCTGTGGTAGCGGTGTTGATGCAACTACGTTCAAACAAACTTGATCCTCTGGAATTTTTCTCCTCCACACTCTCCTCCCCACAAACCAGATATTCAGCTTTCAATCGCGAATTTTTAGCAATCTATCTTGCTGTCAAACACTTCGAGCACATGCTCATCGGTCGAAAATTTTGTATTTTCACCGACCACAAGCCCATTATTCATGCCTTATCCATGAAAACCCCTTCCCAAGACAACAGCAATAAATAAGTTACCTATCACAATTCAATATGCAAATTGAATACATCAGAGGTGCCGAAAATCTGATTGCCGACTGTTTATCGCGAGTCCAAATATCAATCATTGATTTGGATCCACTTGGAGCGGATAATTGCCGATTTGACCGAACATTTTTGCCAGTTTCAGAAATTCATAAATAAAATATATAATTAAATTAAGTAATTAAATAAATTAAAATAAAAATTAAATTAAATTAGCAAAAATAAAAAGTAAATAAATAAGATTAATAATTGACCCAATAAATCACTTTAAATTCATCGAAATCCATCGATAAACAGTTGAAAAATGTTAATTTATTGTATTCCCAAAAAGATAAAAAATTTAAATAAATCAAAATCAAAGCGATATCGATAAAATAATCTTAACATCGATCAATTCTTTAATTTCTGTTTTTTGTTAACGATAACTGAGGCCAATTGTAAAAGAAATCTTTGAAAGATTCTCTAAAATCATTCACAATTTGAATGTGATAATTAATCAAATTGTGAGCCTCTTTTTTTATTGCATTTTAATCAATCTTCTCAATCTGCTAATGTGAAAAAAAGGTATGGTGTGTTTGTAATGCAATGTCTGCATGCATGTGTGAATGTGATTGCGTGTTTGTGTGTATGATATTTTGAATGATTGGTTTAAAAAAGTATGTGTGTTATATTTTTTTGTACTTGTGAATTTTAATCACAATTTTTCAATTCCAATTTTTGAAAGCAATTAATAATTTTCAATGGCAAATCGCGTTTTTAAGTTTTGAATTAAAAAAAAAGTTTCATGAAATAAAAGTTGCGATCTCAATTTCATTGTTTTGTCAAGTTTAATTTTCAATTAAAAAAAGAATAAATTGATAAACGAAATGGCTGATAGAACAAACGAAAGTGTATAGAGCTAAATTAGCTGAACAGGCTGAAAGATATGATAAAATGGTTGATGCGATGAGAGATGCGCTAAAATGACCGGCGAATTGAACATGGAAGAGCGTAACTTATTATCCGTAGCATACAAAAACGTAATCGGAAGTCGGAGAGCATCGTAGAGGATAATGAGTAGCATCGAACAAAAAGATCCTTCTCGACTTCCATTGATTAAAGCCTACCGAAGTCAAATTGAAAGAGAATTGAAAGAAGTCTGCGCTGATATAATAGCCTTACTCGATGAGTTCTTGTTGGATGCTTCAAATGGCGGTGAAGTTAAAGTGTTCTTAAAAATGAAAGGCGATTATTACCGTTTTCTATCCAATTCTCTTACTGAAATATCATGGAGACACGGCTTCCTGTCCACCACTGTTTACGCAGAAGATCATGCAAAACAATCCGCCGAGTGAAAGAGATCTCTCCGGTTTCTCGACCCTCTCTTTCAAACGGGACAAGATATTTTAGGATCTCTCGTATCCAGGTTGTCCTCGAACAATCCTAGCACAAGAACTGCGCTCAGAAGCCTTTAAGTCTGTTCAAGAAATCGCACATCCAGGTGGCGCAGCCACATACAGTTTCTTACGCACTAAGGTCATTTGGCCCTTCATGCGTAGAGATATCAAATTATGGTGCAAAAGCTGTCTATCATGCCTATCCAGCAAGATTACGAGGCACACCAAACCTCCTGTATTCACTTTTCCAACGGGAAGCCGCTTTCACTCCATTCATATGGATTTGGTGGGTCTCATTACCTCCTTCAGAAGGCTATAATTATTTGCTTACAATTGTTGATCGCAATTCGCATTGACCAGAAGCGTTTCTCATGAGAAAAATTAATTCCGACACTATTGTTAAAGTCTTTGTCAATAACTGGGTCTCAAGATTCGACATCTGAAACGGATCATAACTGATCATGGCAGACAGTTCGAATCCAAGCTTTTTAGGATCTGTTGAAAACCCTTGGCACCCAACAACTGCGAACCACCGCTTTCCATCCTCAAAGAAACGGTTTGGTCGAGCGTTTTCACAAAACCTTAAAAAATTCTCTCCGAGTCAATTCCATTACTCGGGATTGGACCAAACAACTGCATTTTATCCTACTAAGATGGCGAAACATACCCAGCAGTCGTCATGGATGTTCCATAGCCCAGACGTTATTTCGTTCCAACCCCACCCTTGTCAATGACTTGGTATTCAACAATTTCCAAACTTCTGACATGCATCTTGAACTAGCCAGAAAAAACTTTGCTAATCCAGACACCACACCCACAGCCGATAAGTCTTGGAATGTGTTCATACTTCACCATCTGCTCGAATCAAAAATTGTTTGCACACGATTAGAGAATCCGTCCTCACTCCAAATGCGTTACACCGGCCCTCATTGGGTGATTTCCTTCAGCCACGATAATAATACCGCAACCATTGACTTCAAAGGTAAATTACGAGTTTTCAACTTAGAGAAACTGAAACCGGCTCCCCATGTGGCCGATGACGACATTCCCAAAGCTTTACACGCAATCCATCGATCGCGCGTTTCCTTCGCTAAATGTGTTTCTTTTTTCGATTCTCACACGCTCATCCCAACAAAACTTATCTGACACTCCACTCTTTTAATCGGAGGCTGATATAGTGAGTCTTAAATCCATAAAAATACAGATAAATAAAAAGTTAAAGTATTACTAAAAATGTCATTGAAAAAAAATAAAGAAATTGAAAAAAGCACGACTTTTGAAAATAGAGAGTTGTTTTAACTAATTAAACGGAAAATTAAAAAAAGGCGTAACACTCAAAATTTGTAATTAATAAATTAAATAAAGATTTATCTTCCGTCTTTGATTCGATGTAATGTATCCTCGGGTGAGGAATATTTTGGCTTGAATTATCGATTCGAGCTTCGGAAATTTTTCGGTTTGTCTCGTTGGTGTGGCAGTTAAGACGGCGGCCCTCATTTCCTCGTGGAAACGCCAACCCTGACCTGTGGGTTGTTTTTTCGTTTCGAGATTTTGTTAGCTGTTTGTCGGCATCAGCATTCAGACTCGATGCGGTGCCGATTGAGATCACACGGATTTCCTGACTCGGCAGGTTCTCTCGATCGCCGCTCATGCGAACAACGGAGATGCACAACCCGACATGCCGTTCCGCGACGTCCGAGCCTCACTGGGTGAATCCAACGGTCCGCGCGGTTCCACACCTGTGGGTCACTTTAGGGCACTTGTAAAGATTGACTCTGATAATTTTAAATTTTGATAATGTCAAGACTGAGATGACATTCTTCGTTTTCTACTTTATAAATTAATTTAGATTCTCCGGTGTCACCACTAGTCTCTTCTTCTGTACAAAATGGATGAGTTTCCATTTTCTTGATTGCACTATCGAAGGTAGCCCTAAATTTCCTCAGTTCAACAATGCATTCTCTATCAACTACTATTTTATTATGTACTTGCTCCCAGATTTCACAAGAATCTCCTTTACAATATCCAGCAATACCTACTCTTTTCTTTACTCTTGCATCTATTTTGCTGATAACGTCATGTGCTTGTGGAATGTTAGTTTTTTTGTTATAAATACACTTTCACATTCTGCAGGACTTAAAGTTATTGTGTCTAGAGTGAATGTCAGTTTTACAACTTGATTTACGATTCTTCCACATCTCCAAACAAATTCTATATAACTTACTTAACATTCTTTGGCTTCCTTGTATATAAAATCTTCTTCCAGGTAAACGTGAATTACTTTTTCATTTCCATTTTAATAGTTGTAGGATTTGCTTCAGGGCATTCCTCAACTTCTAATAGCGAATATTTCTGACCGAACTTAGGTTTTGAACAGTAAAGGTTGCAATTGCATTAGCTTCTTTTATAATTCCCATCATTAATATTATCGTAACCATGAATGATGTATATCATAAACGAAACTTATCAGCTGATAATTTGTTATCTTTTACGAAGCATTCTTCTGCAAGTTTAAAATTTTTCTTTTTATATTCCTCTTCTGATCTTGTTGCATTTATTTTAATAGCGTTTTCCCATCCACCTTCTCTTATTATCCATTGAGTAATTTGCTGATTTATAAGTTTAATTGTATGATTTATGTAAGTATCTATTGCATTCCAGAAAGATTTTATTTGATTTTGAGTTATAATAGCTAAATATATTAATGCTGCAACTATCTTTTTCTGATTAATATTTTTTAATAAAAGTTTTAATACTTGATTATCACTTGTAGTTATTTCATTTCCTAAAAATAATTTATTAACATTATTAAATATGCGTTTTGAAGACTCGATTATATTTTTTATTCCTTCACTAAGTTTTAAATTAAAGTTGTAATTAATTTCAAATCTTTCACATTCAATAAAACTATCGTCGGCTTTAGAAAAATTATCAAAGTTATTTGTTATATCTATAATCTCTGAATGCATTTCAGCTGTTTTTGAGTTTTCTTCAATCTCAGTATCTAATAAGAATTTATGATATCCATTTTACTCTTGATTTCATCTATTTTTTTGTTTATTTAATATTACTACCTTTATAATGTTGTCTTCATCCTGTGAAATACCTTTACATTTAAGGTGATGATTTTTTTACAAAGATATATTATTATAAAATAGTTGGATTTCTTCAAATCGTGTAAAGTTTTTAACCATCTGTTTTTAATTTTATTATTTATTTTATTAACTTTTTTACATGCATGTACTTCCATTTTTTTCTTTAAAAATCTGCTCATCATTCCACATACCATTGAGGATTAAGGTTAATTTCAATGGTTTATGTTTAGATTTATATAATAGAATCCATCTACCATATTTATCTAAAAAGTTTAATATATCATTTTTATAAAATAAATCATCATTCATATTTTTTCTTAAAACAGGTATTAATGTGCTTATACAACTCTCATCTACATTGGTTTTAATTATTTCTTCTAAGATTATTTTTATTTGTTTTTTATTTTGAGGCTGAATTTTAAATTATTTTTCAAGTTGAATTTCATACTGTTTAGTATTATCAAAGTTCATCTCATCAATTAAATTGATATCAATTAAATGCTTTTCAAATGTGTCCATTTGTAATTTCATTTGGCTTAACCTTTCATTTTGGTTTTGAAGTTCTAAAATTTCTTTTAAGCGACTCAATCTCATCACTGTTGCTTTTATCTATATCTATATTATGCATTGGCTTATTATATTGATTATTAGTTTTCTTTTTAAACTTTGAAAATAAACTTATATTTTGTGCACATGATCTGGATAAATGTCCATAATTTTTACATGTGAAGTATTGTACTTCCTCTTCTTTATTTAATTAATCTCTCTCATTTTATTTTCAAGACTGAAATTATATCTTTTATTTTGCCGAATGTTATAAGTATTATTAAATTCTCTCTCATTAATAATATTATTACGGACGATCCTTTGATATGGATAGAATTTTATAGCATTGTCACGATTATTTAAATTGAAATTTACTGTTTTCTGCTTTGCATAGTTTCTGTTATTTCTGTTTCCATAATAATTTTAATACCTATTATTACCATTTTTAATATATCCTAGATTTTAATCTCTATAGTTTTTATATCTTTGAAAATTGTTATCATTATTTTTTGTAAAATTGTTCATGTTATTGGCATTATATCTATAATTATTTTTATTATAGTGTTTTATATATTTAAAATTATCATTACCATAATCATTGTTTTTATGATGCACTTTTTGAATGCTTTGAAGTTTATCTACTAAGTTTTTCTTGAACACTAGATTAGTGCTTTCGATTGTATTTATTTCTATGGTTGGTTTAAATCTACTTAAATTACTTGCTTCAATCCGTCTTGGATTTTTAATAAGATCCTCAATATTATTATATTCCACTATCGATAGAGCTAATCTTATGTAACTATTTAACTCATTCCCAAATTGATCCTCTATAATTGTTTCAATTCCAATTGTATTACCAAAGGCTTTATAAGCTAAACTTTTCAACGAAAATATGAATTCACCTACAAATTCACCAGGCATTTGAACTCTATTTCTAAAATATGTTACGGTCTGATATTCACTAAATGTGACATATATATACATACAAGAGAAAAAAAACAACACCAGTATCATAGAATACATATATTAAAAAACGTATAACAAAGGTAGTCGACGGACTTGGACCCCGATCAGTGCCATCTGTATCATTTCGCACCTTCTCGTTGCGGCCGGAGGCTCTATTGCCATCTTTCGTGTTCTTAAAGATTACATAAATAGAGGTGGGCACGTTTAGCGTTTAAACGTTTATATTTCTAAACGGGTGTATAATTATGAAGTTTGTATTACAAAACTCACCACAGGAGTTATACTTGTTTTGAAACTTTTTATCTGAGGCCTATTCATTTGTAAAGAACACATTGTCCCAATCTATTTAGATTTTTTGTGGGACTATAGATGTAAAATATGGAAATTGTGCGAAGTTCTTGCGTAATTCATTCATGCTTGGCTCTGTTAAATCAAACTCTTTCTTGTAACAGGGCCATTTGACTTGACACAGCTTTAACTTTATTTTCAGTTAGTTCTGAAAATTTCAAATAGTTTTTATCTGAGTGAATTTATAAATATTTCTTCTTTGCTAGACTTTCTCCAATGCAATAGGTTTAAAATGAGTTTTAGTAATTTTCTCTTGCTATGTAATATAATCATATTAATTTAGAATTTTACTTTTGTAGAAAAATAATAAATTTGTTAAATATTAGCTCTTTTATTTTCTTTTAAATTTGTTACAAGGAAAGATATATCGATCAAAATTCAATAGACTCATATATTTGATTTATCTTAATCCTTTCTCATTATTTTAATCTTCAGCCAATTTTTAATTCGTTATTGTGAGGAATGTTTTGAATTGTGTATTGATATTTGTGCATGTAGAATGTTGATTCGGATTGTGCCTCTCCTGCACAGATGGATGATTGATATTTTCTTTGATTCTTACTAATTAAAAA
>MQRK01212467.1:58558-75578 GCA_001938485.1 Girardia tigrina | reverse complement strand
GAATCCCCATATCTTTTAACATTCTCGCGAATTTGTACTCACTGCTTCCAATTTTCTTGCAAGCGTCTTTATGGTTGAGACCTAAGTTTTTATATTTTTTATATTCTTCTATCATATTTTCGTTTGTTGTATATTCATTATTAAATATCTTTGCTCGAGAATATTCTTTAAGCAATTCAAAGTTGGAATCCTCCATTCTTTTCATATTTGCAATATCAAGCGAATTTTTTTTAGTCATTTTTTCTTTAAAATAAAATGGTTTGTAAAAATTTTTATGAAAGCGGAGAAGATTTGATAGAAATATACATAGATTCTTTTTTTCCTCATAACAATCATTTAAAATATTCTAATTTTGAATAAAACTAGTGCAAAATAGGGCAAAATCGATGAATTTTTCGATTTTAAGAATATTTTATGTAGTGTTTTTTTATGTAAAATGTTTATAAACATTATTTAATTAAAATTCCAAACAAAAAGTTAGAAAAAATATTCATATTAACCATTAAAAATTAAAATATATACATTTTTTTAAATATATTACTTATTAATTTATCACTAATTAATGTTGATTTTTTAGATATTTCATTTTTATGTGATTATATTTCAATTCAAACTTTATTTTTTATATATTTTTGTGAATTTTATTTATTATTAATTCATATTTTATCAAACAATTTTATTTTTAATAATTAATAAAAAAGGTATGTAAATAGATACATTAAAACTTATAACATAATATCATGCACCTAAGGTATTAGGCGCTATTTATAATGAGAGCAACTCTCCAGTAGTTTAATACATTAGTTAATAGGGCTGCAGACTTATTATCTTAATCTATTGCTGAGCGTTGATAATATAATATTCTGGGAGATTCTAGATAATCTCAGAATATTAGAAAAATCGACAGTTAGTTGCTCTTGGAACTGGTTCCTAAAAACGGCCGAGATCTCAAAATAACATCCAAATCAAATCAAATCAAATCAAATCAAATCAATTCAAATCAAATCAAATCAAATGGAATATCAAAAAACAAAAAAGAAAAAAAGAAAAAAAGAAAATCGAATCAAATTGGACGCATAAGAAAAAAAACAAAAAAATCGATTTTTCTGAATTTTATAGTGTTTTATCGATAAAATAACCATACTACGGTATGGCTTTTAGGTATCCACTTTTTTTTCTTCGAACTCTCATTTTGATATAAATAATATAGCATTTCAATATTTTTATACAAAATTGTGATTTTTATACAAAAAGTAGCTATTTTATCGATAAAAATATTGAATTATTAATATTTTATAGTGTTTTATCGATAAAAATATTGAATTATTAATATTTTATAGTGTTTTATCGATAAAAATATTGAATTATTAATATTTTATAGTGTTTTATCAATAAAAATATTGATTTTTATATAACTTCGAAAAAGGTGCGAAAAACGCTATTTTTTGAAGGGTTTAGGGTATACCCCTGAAACTACATTACTCCTAGGTCCTACTGCCACCTGTTATTACCCAGAGCAATAACTGGTCAAGGGAATATGAACAAGAAAAGGTCTATCACCAAAATAAGTCAAGAAATATTCAGCATTTGAAATAGAGAATTTCCTTATTAATTTCACAAATTATAATAGCCATTTTTGAGCTGCCCATTAAAAAATTAAATGTTTGACTTCAAGTTGTAATGAAAAAATTAGGTGGGTATTTTAAACACTTACTTGGTTGAATTAAAAAAAATCATTTATTGTTGGTAATCCTAATATTATTAAACTGTTTGTAAAGTGGATTTCTTGATTAGCAATATTTATTCAATTTTTTGTATACTTATGGCCAGGGCAATCAAATGCTATAAAGTCAAAATTTGCAATTTGAACAAAAATATCTTGAAAAACTGTTTCGACGAGGTTTTTATAAAAAGTAACGCCAGGAGAATTTTTTTAAAGTCAATAAAGTCAAATTTTTGATTGATAAGTAACTAGTAAATCAAAAAATTAATTTTTTTATATCCATTCTTTACGCACACAGAACTCTTGCCAACAAAGTTTTTAAAATTTAAAAAAAGTTTAATTTAAAAACTAATAAAAACTTAATATTAATTAATTTTGATAATATGAACAATTTCACGTATTTTCACTTTATTTGTCAGTAATTCAGGACAAATATAATGCAATTGCACAATAATCAGTGATGGATTAAACTCACACACGCATATACTCACATGAGATGGAGACTCAGCTTACCAATGGTGAAATGTAACCTGTATTATTTGACACTTGACGTTTTAATGTTGAATTGAAAAATGATCATTCATGGGCATGTACTGTATAACATAGATTCCAATTTTGACGGGGGTGACCTTATTCATCAGTGCGTGCAGTTACAACGATGTTTTTTAAAACCTACTTCAAAAACATAACCGCAACATTAACAAACAATGCAATATTTTAATTTAGACAAAAAAATAATATAAACTACTTATAATTTATAAGTAGAATTCTTACAATTAATATTGTTCAGGAAATCCGAATTTTTCGTTTTTATCCCATTTTGGCACCTTAAAATGTTTTTTTTTCGATCAAATTTTTACATAATCATTTATTGTCATGGAGAATGAGTAAGTGTGCAAAGTTTGAAGAAAATCAAGTGAGTAAAAGGCCTTCAAAAACAGGTTTCTAAATGCCATGGATACACTCGTATATATATATATATATATATATATACCTATATAGAAAGTAAGTTAATAAAAAGAATGGAAAAACAGTCAAAATTTTCAAAAAAACAAATTAATTATATATTATTTTTCAATTTTTAAATCCTAATTATAACTTTAAAGGTAAATTTTAGTATTTTAAATATAAATTTCAATACTTAAATATTATTTAAACAAAAGTATTTAATTTAATTTTTATTTGTTAAATAATGTGGCGAAAACGTAAACTTTAGCGACTTACTAAGTATTTTAATATTTTTACTCTCCTTTTCACCCTACATAATTTAATTTTAATTTTTAGTTTAATTTAATGCCGAAAGCTAAAAAAGATTTGAAAGAAAAAAATAAAGCTTGTAGTTTTTGTAAAGTTCAAATGATTTACAGTGTTTGGATAAGATAAACTATTCTGCAAACCTTGTAAAGTTTGAAATTTGCTGTTCAAAACAATTCTTCATTGATTCACATCAGAATGAAACATCTCCGGCTGGCTCGAGCGCTTGTTGATTCACTAAAAATCACAGCAGTGAATAAAAATCAGCAATTTACTTTGTAAATTACTGAAGCTTTTTTGATTTCAGGCATTCCACTGCACAAATTAAGGAATGAAAAAATGTCCAGCTTTTAAGTCAATGAACCATCCACTCCTTTCTGAAACGCATGTCACAGACCAGATTGATTTCATTTTTGAAAAACATGATTCAGAAAACAAAATCGGTCCTACATGAAGAAAGCATTCCTCTTATTTGTGATGAAACTAGCATCAATGATATGAATATTGTTCAAAATCTTGTTAGATTGCTAAAAATCCTGAGCAAACTTTCCATATACGATCAGCTGTGTTCCATAAATCTCTAACCACTGGAGATGTTTCTATTGAAATCTACCAAATTAACAAATACTTTGCTATTGATAGAAAAAGTTTTGCCTTTTCCTGAGCGATGTATAGTTTGGTTCATCTAACATCGTCAGTTCTTCTTACCAAAATTGCCCATTAAGAATTTGTATTTGATACACTAATCCAAGAGCATTTTGCCCCAATACTTCTAATCATTTGCTTTACCAGGTTTAACTATCCTGAGGGAAACTTCGGAAGGAACCAGCTACTAGATGATTCAATCAGTCTTTCGCCCCTATATACATGTCCGACGATTGATTTTCAGGTCATTGATTGATTTCCTCTGACTTCAATCTGCACAAGCATAGTTCAATATCTTTTGGGTCTTTACACAATCGCTCAACTCCACCCAGATGCAACTACCTTCAGATAGGTTGCACTCATCCATGAAAACCGAACAAGGTCCCATCACAGCTCACCGAAATGAAACTTTACATTAATTTCACCGTAGGGTTTCGTACAGCCCTTTGACTGGCGATATTTAGTTTCTTCCGGAAATGCATTTAAAATATTATATCCAAAGCTTTTCCATGTCACATATGTTTCACACCTTATGCACAATATTGCAGAAATAGTTCACAATAAGTATAATAGTGTTGACAATTTATTTGTTCAGTCAAAGCAGCAACAGTCAAAAATCGAAAGGGAAGAAAACTTTTTTTAATATAGAAGTTCCACCAGCATCAGGTCTGACCTACTGAGGCGCATTTATTGATGTAGCTTTCTATTATACGGAGAAATTGCCAACTGTCAAAGAAATGTTTAAAACCATCAATAATAGAAAAGTTCTTGTCAGTTCTGCAAAAAAGGACTTGAATCACCAAACCTTGCAAACTTTGGTGGCAATAACTTTTCAGCACAAAACTCTATTAACTTTGGCAATCGAAATGGAAGGAGAGATGTTTTCAAATGCGAAGGCAGTGTATAAAATCGAAAGTATTAATTTCAATGATGATTCATGCACTTTTGGCCAATATATCAATGATAGATTAAGAATGAATGACATTCAAGCAATCAGAGAAATGAAAAATGAATTTTTTTCGCCAGTGGTTGTTTACTTGTTCACAAACATCATCCGCGATAAAGTAAAGTTTTCCAATGCTCAATTCACTTCTGAAAAAAATCAAAATTTTCATGATTCAAATATTGTGTTATTTATTTGCTAACAATGCAAATATTTTATGCTATAAACTGTTTACTTTTTTTAAATATATAAGTAAAATTAAAATTATGGTTATTTTATTCTTTTATTATAAATAATAATTTATTATTTATCTTTTTTCAAATATATGAAGCTAATTTTAGGTAATAAATTATCAAAATTGATTTTTATAAATTAAAAAATAATTTATAAAAATAAAATTAATAAATTTTATAGGTCAATAAAGTCAATATTAGCGGTGAATGTTTTAGATTTTTAAGTCGAAATTTTGGTTGCCTTACTAATGACAAACATTGTATAACAAATAAATATATATTATTTACCTTCAATAACTTCACAAATAACCGTATTATTGCTATTGCAATCAATGTCATTCCACTTGTTATTAGGGAAAAAACCACCGTGAATGCAGTTTTCCTTACCTCCCCAATTATTCGGTTCTCCAGCAGACCAGTTTCTAAATAGGTGTTAACTTATGAAATAGTTTTCAAAATAAGATTTACTTATAAACAAGAGATTTATTCTTCGTATCGACCCACGTTCCTTCTTTAGCAATATCATTTCCATTCATCCAGTATGTTCCCAAATTATTTTTCACAGCCAAATTATAAACATTCCCCTTTAAAATGTGTATGTTCATGTAAAATACATAAATTAAAATTCTACATTGACTTCGGCATTTGGTATTCGTACAAGATCCATATTTCTATCATTGCAATATTTAACAGCATCTTTATATTTCATTTTATTTTTATTTATATGAATTGTTTCTGGAATATCTTTTAAGTTTTAAATAATTATATATATAATGATATGATATTACAGGGTGCTGTCAAAAAATATTACAACATTAATTTCTTCTTACTACAAAGGTATTGTAACGTATCCAAGTAATTATTATTTTGTCGAATTCTCCATGTTATTGTGTACTAAGGACTGTATTTTGAATAATTGAGGCTCTACATTGCTGCCAGTGGAGGCCACTTCGAAACTGACAGAGTATATTATTGTGAAAGGTTTATGTTATTGGTTTGAATCGTTACATTTGTTAAATTTATTTTCTTAAATAAAGTAATGTACAAAAATATATGTAACATTTTTTTCATGCACCCTTTAATAATATATAACAGATGAATATGTAATGTACACCTTCAATAAATTCACAAATAACGGTATTATTACTGTTACAATCAATGTCATTCCACTTGTTATTAGGGAAAAAACCTCCGTGAAGACAGTTTTCCTTACCTCCCCAATTATTCGGTTCTCCAGTAGACCAGTTTCTAAATAGGTGTTAACTTATGAAATAGTTTTCAAAATAAGATTTACTTATAAACAAGAGATTTATTCTTCGTATCGACCCACGTTCCTTCTTTAGCAATATCATTTCCATTCATCCAGTATGTTCCCAAATTATTTTTCACAGCCAAATTATAAACATGCGACTTAATAAATTGTATTTTCAAGTAAAATTGACATAATTATATCTTACATTCACTTCATCGCTTGATATTCGTACAAGATCCATATTGATATCATTACAATATTTAACAGCATCCTTATATTTCATTTTATTTTTGTTAACAAGAAACTTTTCTGAAATATCTTTGAATTTTTTAAATATTTATAAGCTAAATATTACGTAATTATCTATACGAGGTTCATTCAAAATGTTTCGGACTACTCTTTATAATAAATAGCAAAACAATGACAGTAAGTGCATTTAAAAAGAAATAAATATTTGTTAAGAATGCATAACAATACATTTTCTAAATATGCGCCATCAACTGCTGTTCATTTTCTTCAGCGAAATTCTAATTTGCCAAATACTTTCATGAAAAAAGTGATTTTGGGTAGCACATTAGTCATTGACACAATTTTAGATAATATTAAAATTCTTAGAATGCACCCAATACATTTTCACGGTTAATAAAACTACCTATGGAAAGGACAAAATGGAATCATTCAAACAATGCACATTCGAAAAATCCTGTTGTGTGTTGGAGCTGTTAGAAAGAGGGACACGTTGGCAGAAATTGTCCCAAAAAGCAAATCATATGCCATGCATGTCAAGAACATGGACTTATCCGAAGAGAATATCCAAATATAAAGTGTAGTCATTGTAAAAAATATGGTCATTTTAGTTTTCAGTAATTTTTTTTTTCAGAAATGACAAAGAGATTATCAAAAACAGAGAAATTATTATGGAATGAATGGCAACAGAACGAGACAAAACATTGTGGTTTTAGACGACAATTGTGATGAGATCGAGACTTATGATGGGGAACAGCAGGAAAGAGATCAGATCCCAAACGATCAGGCTCTATCAAGGAGAGAAGTGATAGGAGCCATTTTATTAACATGTAAGAAATTTTTGGAACCATTTATTTGTAATTTAAAGTATTGTAATTGTATAAATAGTAATTTTTTACTTGATAATGGTAATAATAATATTTTTTGAATGATAATTATAATAACGATATTGATATTAATATTAGGTGTACAAATAATTAATTTCGTATTTGTTATCACTTTTATACTTAAATAAATGGTTTTTTTTAACAAAAAATACGAAATTAATTAGTTGTACACCCAATAAATATTTTAAAAGTATAAATGAACTGAATATAATAAACAGGAAGTCTGTAAATAATGTATCTGTATTAAGGAATAGGGATAAAAGCAAAATATTTAATTTTAAATTAGATAATATTAACCCAATAGAAAATAATCGTAATACTGGCCGATTGCGTAACATATCTGACATTTGTGCACCAAATGATAAAATTAAAAAAGTGTCAAGCGCATTGTGTAATAATTGGGAAGACAATATTTGAAAATCTAAATTATATAATATGAAAATAAAATATGATATGACCCCAGATGGTAATTAAATGTAACGATCAATATTTTTTTGTTTACTAGATATAGGTGCCCGTATAAATGTTATGAATAAGGATACAGTTAATAAGTTAAGAATAATTCCAAATAAAATAAAGATAATATTATTATTTGCACTAATGGAAGTGCATTAAACATACTAGGAATTGTCGTTCTAAAAATTGAAATAGGTGAAATTTATAAGTTGATTAAATTTTATATTGCTGAAGAAGTATCGCCTTCCATTTTATGTCGTATGGAATTTTTAAATGCCTTCAATATTCACTTAAAAATAGGAAAAGAAATATTCAATGAAAGTGGAAATAATTTGGATCAAAGTAACTGTAATGAGATATGCTAAATGAGATATATGCTAAATTTGGATTACAGGTACCAAATAGTATCAGATTAAAAAATATTGTGGAGATATTGAAAATAGGATTAGACTCTCCTCTCTATAAAATAGTAAAAAACATGTTGATGTATTTATGACATCTAAGTGGGATGTGAGTTGCACTAAAGTTTTGAAACATACAATTGTTACAAAGGATGATCCCATTTTAATGAAACCGAGAAGACAACCAACAAATTTAGAAAATAAAATTGAAGAATTGATAAAAAATCTGGAAGACAACAACATAATAAAACGATGGAATTCATCGTGGAACATACCTATGGTTTGTGTATGGAGAAAAGACAAACAGGAAATAAGACTTTGTTTGGATTTTAGAAATCAAATTTCAAATCAAAGATTTGAATATATAAACAAAAACATATTAATCAAGAACTTCCCACAGAAATTGCTAGTGAAAATGTTTGTGTTGTTAATAAATTTTTACACTCAAATTGTGATGTAGCCAATAAAAACAATGACCTAATATTTTCATCAATACAGTAAAATCGCTAAATTAGTTGTTTTCTTCCTTGTCTAGTCTAAAGAGTTTTTGAAAGAACCATTTATATGACAATCAAATATATAATGTTAACCTTCGATAACTTCACAAATTACGGTATTATTACTATTGCAATCAATGTCATTCCACTTGTTATTATGAAAAAAACCTCCGTGAAGACAGTTTTCCTTACCTCCCCAATTATTCGGTTCTCCAGCAGACCAGTTTCTAAATAGGTGTTAACTTATGAAATAGTTTTCAAAATAAGATTTACTTATAAACAAGAGATTTATTCTTCGTATCGACCCACGTTCCTTCTTTAGCAATATCATTTCCATTCATCCAGTATGTTCCCAAATTATTTTTCACAGCCAAATTATAAACATTCGACTTAATACATTACATTTTCATGCAAAAAATAAATATATTATTATCTTACATTCACTTCATCACTTGGTATTCGTACAAGATCCATATTGATATCATTGCAATATTCGACAGCCTCCTTGTAGGTCAGTCTATTTTTGCTTATATGATAACCTAAATTTAATTAATTACCAATTTGAAGTTATTCGAAATGGTTAAGAATAAAAAGGATAATATAATTTTCATAATGACAATGTTTATAATTAAATAATATGTTTATGAATGGTGGTTTTAATCATATAAAAGATATAAAAACCTTTTACTACATGAAATATGAGTCCAAAAAGTAGAACCTTTAAACAGTGTTTCATTATTTTACAACAGTGAAATGGTTTATTTTATTGTTTAAATAGTCTGAAAGTATTCTCATGACATTGGATTCCTCTTAATGACACTGAAGACTTTCGAACGTTCATAAATTGTTGAATGAAAATGTTATTTCCAATATTTTAGTATGTTTTACAAATCATCTGTTTTGCAAATACTTATGCTTCATTGAACAAGTATAATTTATTTATTCAAAATAAATTTTAATTGACTTTTAAAATGTTTTTTTATTTATTAGTTTTTTTCAATGTTAGATATAAATTAATTATTGATTTCAATATATTTATATGAATAGGGAGACAATAATATGTACATCGATGCTCTTATGTTTTATTAATAATTATATTATTAAATAAGTTATTACACTGATTGCTATTTGAGGTTTACTGATGAAACATACTATAATCCGTATATTATCGTAATGGTTATACCAGGATTTTTGGGAGCGCATATGAATTTGTGAAATTTAATATTTATAATCTCAAAGAAATTTTTAAAATATATTGTGGTGCTACAATAATTGAAATAAGAAAGAAAAAAACTTTAAAAAAATTGTGTGATAATAACTAATGAAAATTGTGAATGTAAAGACGTTTGTTTAAACGCAAAAAAATCGTTACAATAAAGGTGTAAAATTTAAAAGTAAATGTGATGAAACAAAGATGTTTGTTATAACTTCTGGAAATAAATATTACTTTATTACCTACTCAAACGTCGTTCACATTTCGGATATCGGTCGAATCTTGGTCACACCATCTTATTTTAATCTTTCAAGACAGCACACTTTCCAAATCCTGTCGGAAACGACTATCGGACTGGCGTATCCCCCCTGTCTAGATGTGATCGGGAGAACCAGCCGATTTTCAGAGGACAGACCCACGACTGAGCGGGATCGAAACAAGAGACCGCCCGGACTACATATATAAAAATATGTTTTTTATAAATTAAAACATTAAAATTATTAGGGTGGAAAATATCTCAAATTAAAGTTTTAATCATTAAAAATTTATTAATATATTAGGTTGTCCGGAAAGTTCGTAGCGTTTTATCAAGAAAATTTGAAACGCTATAAAAAATGAAATGACTGAGATCAGTCTACAAAGTATTCTCCATTGTTTTACACCACCTTTTGCCATCCTTCTTCAAGTTTCATAAAACGCTTGACTTTTACTCCCGAAAAACTCATCAAGGTAATTTTTACAAGCATCTTTGTCTGTGAATTTTTTCCCACTAATCGAGTTTTGTAGACAACGGAATAAGTAAAAATCTGAAGGTGCAATATCTGGCGAATACGTTGGGTACAATAGAATATCCCAACCAAGCTCGGCTAATTTTTTTCGAGTTTGCAAAGATGTATGCGGTCTTGCATTATCATGATGGAATACAACGCCTTTTCTGTTCACTAATTCCGAACGTTTCTCCTTGATTGCATTATCCAATTTGCATAGTTACTGACAATACTTAAGAACATACAATACTCAGAATTAATTGTTTCTTAATTTGGAAGTAACTCGTAATAAATCACGCCCTTCCAATCCCACCAAACGCTCAATAAAACTTTTTTTTGGGTACAAATCTGGTTTAGCTGATGTGAGAGGCTTACTCACAGCTTCCAACATTGATCTTTTGCGCTACACGTTATCGTATATTATCCATTTTTCATCGCCGGTAATTAGCCGCTTTAGAACCGGATTCTCTTTATTTCTTTTGAGGAGCGAAATGCAGGTAAAAACTCTATCAGAAAGCACTTTTTCTGTTAATTTATGTGGCACCCAAATATCAAGTCTTGAAAAAAAACCAAGCTTCTGTAAATGTTCGTGCACTGCATATTTTGATATCTGCAATAATTCTGCCAAATTTCGAACGTTTATTCTCGGATTTTCGGCGATTTTAATTTTCAGTTCATCGTCATCTATAGTGGACTTTCTGCATCTTGCAGGTTGAAATTGCCTTTCTTGAAGTTCGCAAACCATTTACGCACTGCACTTTCCCCAACCGTAATAGAACCATAAACGTTGCAAATTTTTTTCTGCGTTTCGGCAGCGTTTTTATTCTTATTATAAAAAAACAGCATTAGATGTCTTAAATGAATTTTATTTTCGGCCATAATTAGGAAAATGAACATTTGAAAATTAATTGATTTTAAAGATAATATATTATTATTGATGAAACAATTAAAAAAGCATGGAAAAATAAAGGGAACAGTAAAAAATTACAGTCTTGAAATTACATATGAAAAACGCTACGAACTTTCCGGGCAACCCAATAAAATTATGTAGGAATATAAAATATAAAAAAACTTTGGTTTAAGATTTTTATGAAGATTTTCTAAAATGAAGATTTTAAATAACAAAAATGAAAAGGCCTATGTAAAAATTATGTAAACTATTCCTATTTCTATTATCAATTTTTCATAACAAATGCGAATGTCAATGTTCGATATTTTAACATTTTTTTTACAAATTAAAATCTTAAACCGTTGATAACGATCGAGAGCGGTTGAATGAGGACGAGTTGCGGGACGTGGTGTTGCTCGTGTTCGCCGACAAACGGGACCTGCTGAACGTGATGAGCTACAATGAGATCACCGACAAACTGGATCCAGTTTGATCCCGGCAAACCGGGAACCAGTCCTGGTGTATTCAGACGACGAATCTGATGTCTTGCATCAGTTCCCGAATACATTGATGTGGACATGCCGAAGAGCTCGTGAAGACAAACAATCATAGAGATTTCACAATCACTTAGTTTATTAGTTTTTAAATAAAAGAAAATATATATTTAGCGATTAAAATGAAAATTTTTGTTATTAAAACATTTCCGATATGAAGATTTGTAAAATGAATTGAAGTGAAAAATTGTAACAAAATTTTGAAGGATAAAATTTTAATAAAAGTTATATTGTAAAATTAATTTTGAAAATTCCCAAATTAAAGAAATAATAAATTAAGTTTTCGTATAAATATTTCATTTATAAATGGTTTGTGCAAAAGAAAAATTGTTCGCAAAATATTTTATTGTGTTATATTAATAAAATTTTGGTGTTATTGCTCCTACTTTTGATATCGAACCTAACAGGTTATATTTTGATAATTGATATTTTTTTGTTAATTCGTTTTCTGATATTTGACTGATGTTACTCGGGGATTCGATAATATTGTATACAAAAGCCCATCAGTCCACTCACATTTTTATTCTTTTTACGACGATAGGCTTAATTGAGCTTTGTATACATATTTTTTTAAAAATCCTCAAATTATGCAATAATCTCGAAAATCTCTATTTCTCATTGCAATTTTTTAATGATGAAATTTGTGGAACGATGTTGAAAAATTTTCGATTTTCAGTTTGATGTATGTTACTTAAACCATTATAAAAATTTTAATGTAGTGATTCTTAATTTAGTGTAGGATTCAACCACCTGTTAATTTGACAACCAAGTTATTAAAATGGTACGAAAATGTATAAATTGATAAGTTTTAATATTATCATTATTACAATGTAACCGCGGTACCTTGTTGAAGTATAATGTCATAATTTTATATGGAGGTTGAGTTTGTTGTACGTTGTCTTCGAAAATCAGTTTAATTGTGGTTTCTTGCCTCTTCCTTAGTCTGTTTCTGGTGTCGACTGACCTATAAAGTTGTAAAATAAACATTTAATTTTGAAAAATAATTATTGAAAACCCTGTAATCGAGATTTTTTTTATTGTGTCAACATAAAAATGATTGACTGTGGATGGAGTGTGAATGTCCACTTAATATGATTAATGAGACGCAATAAACTTATGAGTTGATTATTCTGATATACTCTTCTCGTCTGGTAGCAATAGGGTTTGTCAAATTCCACATTGAATTCCAATTATTAACTATTTAATTGCAAAATGGAATTATAAAAATTTTTGTAAGAAATTTTCTCTTCTACAAAAAATAACGAAAAAAATTTGTTTACCAAGTAGAGTTCTGTCTGCAAAAAGCATGGATATCATTTTTTTTGTTATACTACTTATTTTTCATGACTAGTTTCTCATGATTGTAAGCTTAAATTTTATGATTTATAACTTTTGAAACAACGATCTGATAAATCTTTGTGACTGAACACGATTTGTTTGTTCCAATCTTTAAGGTTATACTAGATAATATAGATTATAACGTAGAGTTAAAAACGACTTCTGAGACGAAAAAAGTTATTATTATAAGACTTTAGTTTTTGATTTTTGCTCAAATATACATTTTTTGAAATTCATCTGATTAAAAAAATGATCTCTGTGTGAACATAATACAAAATGGCCCCAGCATGAGTCTGAACTCCTATTCCGACTGCGCACCTCTGCTACCACAATTCGGTCTTAATGGCCATCTGGAGATAGGGCGCAACAGCTTGTTTGAATGATGTGTTAGTGGATGAGCAAGGTTTTCTGTCTTGAGAGCAGCGAAACAGATGATAATAAAGATGGATTTTGTAGTTGTACATATAGTTTCAATGAGCTTTTGAGTGAATCCAGTGACGAAAACTGTCCACAGAATAGAATTCAAAACCGAGAGTCCTACGAGGCTGTCAAGCGAGAAGATTGAACCAATCAACGTGTGTCCCTTATAGTTGACACTGACCTTAAATACTATAATTGTTCAACTCCTTTTATAAGTGAAAATGGCTATTTATATGTGGATAATCCTGAAGAATTTATCATTGACAACATTTAATGGATTTTAACACTAGATTTATGATGGTTTGTTATATACCTATTTTTGCTGAAGTGAGACAATTTGAATCATACTACAAGCGATCTCATGGCCGTAAAAATATGTAAACCACAAACAAATGTGCGAAATGAGGAAATTTGAAGACTGGAGTAACTTAACTTTCATTACGTAAATAAAAACCCGGAGCAGGACAACTGGCCGCAGGATTTTGTTTATAATTTTTTAAAAAAAATTTTGAGGATTGTAGTAAAATAATATTTTTTGTTTTAAGAAATTTTTTGAGGTTATTTTAAGATTGCAGTAAAAGTATAATTTTTTGAAAAACAGATTTCTTCATTAAATAAATATTTATGCACAAAACATTAATTCACAAAGATCAAGTCAAGTTTGAACACAATGGCTATATGTATAACTATAATAGAAAGTATGCAATGAATACGATTCAGTTTTGGTGTTGTGAGAAGTGTTTTATTTGCAAAGCTCGAAAATTCATACAAATATGGATGGAATGGTTATAAAGGAAATCAACGCGTATTCTCATGATAGTGATATTGCACTTGTTTAAGTCAAGAAAATTGTTTCGGTTTCCAAAATTGAGGCTAAATTAAGTGCTGATGATCAGTGTATACTTTACGGACGAGTATTACAGTCTACTTCGGAGGCTATACGAGGAAAAATGCCCTCCAGACACATTCAGGAAAATGGTTCGATTACTTGATGGGCTCTACTCAAATTCAAAATGAATATCTGCACGCCCATATCGAATTTGTTGCTGAAATCTATGACCTTTTGAGCCTGATTTTTTTAAATTTAATTCAAAATTTGAATCATCATCACTATTTATTGTTTTGACCATTTCATACAAAGTTGGTAAATCATTTATATTCATGATGAAATCAGGATTCTCAAGAGATATAAGATCATTATCTAAAGGTACTTCCTAACATTTAAATTTAGAGATATTTTTTAATTTTGACTGGAGACATTTTCCATCTATGTATTCACTACGACAAGACTAACAATCCGGTACAAATATCAAATGATATTCATCACAGAATTTCTTATTGATCACAGATTCGGCAACATCAATCATTTTCATTGATGATTTGATAAGCATTATTATCGATTTATATTTATTCGTTTTCTTGCAGATCTGAATCCGTCATAGAAGCTAATGATTTAATTAATTTCGCTTTACGGAAAATCATTTTTTTCGTTTTTATTTAAAACTTATTGGAAATAAAAATATTGAAAATTCATTAATTCAACAATTGAAATCTTTTATTTTCATTAAACTTGCAAACAAATTGTGATTGGAAATTCACAGAAATCGAAACCGACTTTTTATTTTAATTACTTATTGAATTTATTTAATTATTTTTCTTTTTTTTAATTATTGTCTGGGTTCAAATAAAGGGTCAAAGGCAATCCCAGCGCGACCAACGGTAAAAGTGACAAATAATAAAATTAATTTTAAATCTATAATCACCAATTTGTTCAATTATACAAAACAATTATTATGTAATCAAATTGATTTTCGCGGTGAGTTGTCGCGTACCCCTAAAAACCATCATGTATTTAAAAAAATAATATTTCAGTTTATATGTATAGTAAATGAGTCAAATTGGCTCAGTCCGTAAATCTAGTGTTAAAGTGTCAATAAATAAAAGCAAATAAAATCTAAATGAATAATTCATCAAAATCAAGAAAAAATATATTTCAAAAATACAATCTCATTTGAAAATGATTTACAGACTAAAAGCAAGATTTGTCGACCGATATCATTCGGTTGCTCGGTACGTAGACCGTACTCCAGAGCTGAGAGATCCTAAGGTTTTGATTCCAACAGTCGCTGGCAGCGGCACGAGTACTGTTGAGCACAGTCATCCAGTAGTCGGAAGCGTTTCTCAAAGTTGACTGAAATTATTTCGAAGATAAATCTTAGATTAATCGACTTGAAAAACGGACAATGTTCAAAAAAACTGCTTCAGATGGGTATTTGATGACCGTATTACGATGAGCCAAACATTGCCGATACCGAATCCCCACCAACTGATTCTTGTTTTTCAACCATGTCTAAGAGAAGTTTCCGTTATTTTGAAGGAGAAAATGTGAATAAAGTTTTAAAAATCAATTATTATATAAAACTAGTAAATCAAAAATTAAAATTTTTATATCCATTCTTTATGCAGATAGAACTCTACTTTGCCAACAAAGATTTTAAAATTAAAAATTTAAACAACTTTAATTAAAAAAACAATAAAAATCAGATAAACTACTTATAATTTATAAATAGATATCTTGCAATTAATATTTTTCGGGAACTCCGAATATTTCCGTTTTTTCCCATTTTGGGATCTTAAAAAGTTTTTTTCGATCAAATTGTTAGATAATCATTTTTTGTTATCGTTTGTTTGTTTTGTCATCGATAAGTTTGAAGAAAATCTATTCAGTAGAAGGCCTTCAAAAAGAGGTTTCTAAATTCCATGGATAAATTTACTTTTAAATTTTCATACATATATATAGAGTGTGGGTTAATAAAAATAAGGGAAACAGAATTTTCATTTTTCCATTCTTTTTATTAGCTTACTTTCTATATGTACATGTATATCCATGGAATTTAGAAACCTGTTTTTGAATGCTTTTTACTCAATCTATTTTCTTCAAACTTTGCACACTTACTCATTCTCGATGACAATAAATTATTATCTAAAAATTTGATTGAAAAAACTTATTAACGTTCCAAAATGGGAATGAAACCGAAAATTCGGAGTTCCCGAACAATATTAATTGCAAGATATCTACTTATAAATTATAAGTAGTTTATATTGATTTTTATTGTTCTCTTTTATGAAATTTTTTAAATCTTAAATTTTTAAATTTTAAAAACTTTGTTGGCAAAGTAGAGTTTTGTCTGCATAAAGAATGGATACAAAAAATTTAATTTTTTGATTTACTAGTTTCCATTCTTTTTTTCATTCTTTTTATTAACTTACTATATATATATATATATATATATATATATATA